>CAMXCT020004110.1:0-22500 GCA_947184155.2 Cladocopium goreaui | reverse complement strand
TCTGAAGGAATGGTTCCTGAGACGCAGCTGCATGTCGCTTTAATTCGCTTTAGTCGAGTCGGTTTGTTTGATTTGTTTATGTCAGCATCGTTGAAAACCACCTCCATTTTGTTGGCAGGTTGAGAGTTTGCCTACGTTGAAAACCAACGCAAGTGCAGCAAGTTGGAGCCTTATGCTTACTAAGCTTACAGTTTTGCCATTGTGATTTAATGCTTGTGCAATTTGATGGAACTCTGCTTTTTTTAACAGCAGCGACAGCGTTTGTTGTGACAGTCTCACATTTGTCACATCTGTCAGGTCTTTCTCATCCACTGGACCTGGACCTTCAATGGGACACCGAGTTCAGGCTGAGATTCATGTGGCAGCTACCCAGGGCTACCCAGGTGATGTGCAGGTGCCGGTGAAGTCACGCGCACAGGCTGAAGAAACTCCTTGCAAAGGCACATCCTCAGTGTCCTGGTCAGGCCATCGCCCTAGACATCGGACATCGGACATCATCGGACATCATCGGACCTTCAGCCCATTTCAAACATTTTCAAACCACTTTAGACCTCAGACTCCCAAGTGGCTAAAGCCTGCTGAAACCACAGAATCAGACAGAACACTTGACCAGGCTGGGTGGAAGATCTCTCGATTCAGCGGAAAGTGTACAGAGGACTCGAGTTCAGCCGGCATACTTCTGTACTACTGTACTGATCTCAGAAAGCTTAACTTGGACCAGAATGTCAAGACAGAGAATGCGACATAACGCAGCTAGGTCTCTTGCGTGGTTTGTTCGGGTAGTATTACAGCAATTGAGAGGACCAGCAGGACCAGCATCAGTAACGTCAGCAATAACATCTGCAATGACATCAGTAACATCGGCAGTCATCAGCGGCACCACCACTAGCAGTCGCCGATGCATTGGCATAGGCATTGTTTGAATGATTGTAGTCATGGTTGAAACTGTTGTGGGCACTTTGCTTGTTGTGACTGTTTTAGCTGGTCACTTAATGGTTGTTCTGATACAGATGCAGCTTGTCATTTTTCCAAATGTTCCTTTGCTGCCTTTCTTAATTGATCAAATTGCAGGAGCGCCTTGCAAATGCAAAGCCTACCGTCAATGCTCCAAAAAGCATATCACAGGTGTCTCAATTGAAGGCCCGTCAGAGATTGACTTGTGGCATGGTGGATTTGATTTTGGGGAGTCTGAGCCAGCAGTCAAGTGAAGCAATCAGCAAATCAGAATGATCAGAATGTAGAATGCTGATGAATGCTGTATTGTATTTTGTTCGCGCCAGCTTCCTGATCTTATTGCTGAGAATGCTACCAGCAACACGCTACCTGGCAGCGGAGTGTGAGCAATCGTATGCACAGCTCAAACGGATCCCAGACGAAAGCCAACGTCTGACTTCCAGGAGTGTGAAACAAATACAGTCTACTATAGTCTACTCTTAACAAGAAGAAAGGTTGGGATTGATGACAAAAGTTGATGCTACCGAATTCTGAATCTCTTGAGTCCAGTGTCAGTCATCGAGTGCCAAGGCTGCTTGTGGTCGTGTGTTTGGCTGCAGTTGCCTCAACTTTGAATCAATGCAGTACTGCCAGTACTGCCAGTACTGCAGCCTTCGAGTTCGGCGATGTCCAAGGCCTATGCGAAGGAGCAAAGCAACTATGCCACTAACTCAGAATCAGAACATAGCCACCTGCACCTCACTGAACAGAAGAAGTATGAAGAAACTCATGCATTTTGAATCATTTTGACATATCTTCATATCTTGAAATCATGACTCGTCAGACTCATCATATCTCATCATGTTTTCATTTGTATCTCAAGGCACGGTTATTGGCTGAGAAGGCCCATGCCGCACTATGGCACAAGTGTCCACCTTAAAGCCTAGATTCGGGAGTTACTCCTTGCTGCCTTGCTAAAGCCTTGCTATTTAAAACGCTTGCGCGTTTTGGTTTCCGACTGCCATTCTTTGCCAAATGTGACTGTTGGCTATTTTGTCACTGAAGGTTCTGCTCCAAAGGCAGTGGTCCTTTGCAGGATGCTGAGTCTTACAGGTTTGTTTTCCAGACACAGTGTCAGACACCTGTAGTAGCGCCTGTTGGATCCTGTTGACAGTCACCTGTACTCTTCCTTATGGAGTGACTACTCTAAGCTGGGGGACGAGGCCTGTAAAGCTGGTGGCTGTGGAGCTGTCTGAAGCCGGTGGATTCTCCGACCAGTGCCCAGCAGAAGATAATAGAAGTAAAAAGAACAGAATTGCCGAAGGCGACAGCCACGAAAACCAAGTAGATTATGCTGAATTCTGCGGTTCTGCTGTTCTTGGGAGCCAGGGCACAGAGATTCTGCTTGCCGTCTCTTGTGTGACAGGAACTCTTGATTACCAAATGAATCGCTGACGCTCTGCCAGGTACGGAGTCAAAGAGGTACCTTTCTGCATGATGTTCCTGGGTGGCCAGCAGGTTTATGCTAAGAGGTGCGCGGCCAACACAACTTCCTGCAATTTCCAGCATAGATGACCGATAATTGACTGTCACCCTCCAGGATCCACGGCATAAGAATGGCTCCGCGTGATGCAGCGGGAGCCAAGCCGAAGGCATTCTCGCTGCAAAAGCAGGGAGGGGAGCACCTTCAAAGCTGATTACTTGGTGATTATCAGCTTGTTCATTTTATTCTTGATTGAGTCCTCCAAACTTCGCAGGTCCTTCTTGTTGAAGAGAATCCAGCAATTCAATTGAAACTGGAACGGAGACTCCTCTGCAATTGACTGATTCGAACTTGAGAAAAAACAAACGGACACGGATTTCGGTGAACCAAGGAACCTTCGCAGGAATGGCTACGGTTCAGATTTGGTACGCCTGCAATTTGCGAATTGCAATGGATTGGTAGGTAGGTAATGTTTTCAGATCTGGAAGATCTCCAATCAAAGCTTCTGGACACTGCTCTCAAAGTTCTTTTTTTAATTCCTTTGATCTAGCTTCAAGATTGTGGGACACCCCATTGAGTTGTTCAAATGACATATTGGCAAAATGGCCACGATTTCTCGGAATGTGTTGGTCGATGTTGGTTGGTAATATGGTATATCATACCTTTTTGGATCTTTTTGGTACCTTGCTGTCCGTTGGAGCCTTCTCTTCAACTCTGTCAGTTGCTCACTCTTGCAACTGGACTTACTGCACTACTGAATGCACGATATTGCACGATTGCAGTCCGAATGCATTCAACATATTCAACGAACTTAACGAACATGTACATACTTTTGTTCTCGCTTGTTCTCTCTTGTTATCTTTTGTTATCTCTTGTTCATTCATTCATATTCATTCGTTGATCCAGATTTTAAGGCACTCCACTCGCGCAGTTATTTAACCCAATCATGCATATGTCGCTTCCTTTATCACGCACTCAATCACTCACTGCCTCATGCAAGAATGCATGCATCCATTGCGCAAACCATTACTAGTCGATTCTTTCACTGGACTCCCTCATTAAGAGGAATTCCTCTTTCTGGCACCACTCACTTTTGCGATCATGCAATTACATATCACATATCTCTATATATTGGTGAAAGACTTGCTCACCAATCACTCATTCAATCAGACTCAAGCATGCACTGGTGCACGCCTTCAACGGACAATCAATCAGTCTTGGACTGCATCGAGTCCTGTATCACCTTTGAAGAAGGCTGAAAGTCATTGATAGTGTCACTCCTAAACTTGAAAAGCCCCTTGAGACAGCTTCCCTTAGGCTCCTTGAGGCTCCTTGAGGCTCTTTGTTGGTTGATTGCTTAAAGCCTTCCTGGCAGGCTATGGACAGTTCTCAAGCAATAAGATTTGCATCACAGCCGGAGGTCAGCTGTGGGATGACACGTGGGGTTGGTAGAACAGACAAGCAACGAGAATCACAGAAGCCTGGACTTGGTCAATTGACTGTATTTGATTGATTTTGATGAGAAGAATTGACGAAACAAGCTTGAAGTCCGGCAGGGCTATGGCGTGCTGCTTATTTCAGCCCTTTTGCCGTTGGGGACGCTGCAGTCAGTGGTGCAAGCAGTTGGGGCCTCTCAGCACTGTCTGCAAGATCGATCTTTTTCAATCGGATCAAAGCAGTAGCTGTGCAAAGATCAATACTGTTGTTCGCTTTTGGTCTTTCCACTGAGATCAAACGACAGCAAAGTGCTGCAGTTGTTCTTGCTTTTGATGGCACCCTGCTTCTTGGAGAGGAGTGCCGGAAGCTTCCGTCACCAGAGTAGTTTGAAAAGCTGCCCGTCTACAAGTGTGTCAATCACCAATACCAGGTGCAATAATATATATTAATAACATAACATAACAACATAATATATATATATATTATATTATGATATAATATAATGTAATATGATATGATATGATGTGCTATGATATGATATGATATGATATGATATGATATAAAATAATACAATACAATATGATATGATTTGATATAATGTAATATAATACAATATAATGATGTTTTCTATCATATTATATTACAATATATTATATTGAATTATGTTATATTATATCATATTATATTCAATTATATTGCTTTATAACATATTAATTATATGATATGACATTGAATGGTATTATATTATATCATAATTCATTATATTGAATTATATTGAATGATATATTATAGGATACTATATTATATTATATTGTATTGAACAATATAAAATGATATAATTATCACTAGTATATAATATAAAATAAATTCATATAATATAATACAATATGATATAATATTATATAATTATGTAATGTAATGTAATGTAATGTGATGTAATATCCTACGCACATATATATATATATATTATACATAATATGTATTATCGTACATATACTCTACGCGTTCACTGGTATTTGGGAGGTTGGAGGCTTTGAAAGGAGATGTGATTCCCAGGTTCAGCTTGGATACAGTTGCGATATTGCTTACGTTGCTATTAACATTTGCAGTTAATTTTGGATGTATATATATATATGTTCCTGCACGTCATTGATGAGGAAATTGCAAAAGTTCCATATTGTTGTTACTGTATAATATCTCACCAGTAGATTTTATTACCTCTTTGTCCAATGTAGACTTTGTCACAGATGGGCGATTTTCCTTCCCATCTTCAGGTAGTATTGTTTGATTTGTTCTTTTGGCTTCCCAATCATATTGAATGTATCCTCCTATGACAGATAAGGGTGATCAAGAACACATTACTTCTAGACAAAAACGTTGCACTTTTCCCCCCAAAACAAAATGCAGAGAGCTCTTTGTTTAATTAAAACACGTAAGATAACTATTTTGATAGATACATAGTTCATAGAATACAGGAGTCTTAAGTCTGAGAATTTTTTGTAGATTATGAGAAACACTATTTTCGAAAGAATCTGAATCCTTGTATATCTGTAGTATTTCCTCGAGTACCTTGTTGTGACAGCACCATCTCTATCATCTCTATAATCTCTATAATCTCTATAATCTCTATAATCTCTATCATCTCTATCATCTCTATCATCTCTATCATCTCTATCATCTCTATCACCTCCATCATCTCCATCATCTCCATGACCTCTATGACCTCTATGACCTCTATGACCTCTATGACCTCTATGACCTCTATGACCTCTATGACCTCTATGACCTCTATGACCTCTATGACCTCTATGACCTCTATGACCTCTATGACCTCTATGACCTCTATCATCATCACCATCATCACCATCATCACAATCACCAACAACAACATCAACAACATCATCTTTTTCCCCCAGCAGCGCAAGCTAATGGGGTCTTCAGCCCAGAATAGCTCCGGTGTGCACTGGTGCAGAGCCAGGTCAGGTTCAACAGGGCTCCGAGAAGGTTCCAGAGAAGGTCTGGGAGGCTTTGGTGCAGACCCAGGTCAGGTTCAACAGGGTTCCGGAGAAGGTTCGGGAGAAGGTCTGGGAAGCCTTGGTGCAGAGCCAGGTCAGGTTCAAGAGGGTTCCGGAGAAGGTTTCGGGAAAGGCCTGGGAGGCTTTGGTGCAGAGCCAGGTCAGGTTCAGACTTTGGTCAACAGGTTTCTGGAGAAGGTTCCGGAGAAGGTCTGGGAGGCTTTGGTGCAGGTCTGGGAGGCTTTGGTGCAGAGCCAGGTTAGGTTCAACAGGGTTTCGGAGATGTTTGTCTTCTTGCGTTGATGCCTTCTTTCATGCAGCTGCAGAAGCTGAGAAGTTTGGACAGAACCTTGCTTTGCCACTGAGCAGAGAAGTCGCAACAGAGCTGTGCATTGTGTTGGCTGCTACAAACATTGCCGTTCCCTACCAGCAGAAGACATATGCCTCGGATGCCCCTCTTGGACTTGGCTTAGTTGTTTCAACCACTGTAAGCTTGCGCACCTGAAGCTATTTGGCTGGGAAGCGACAAGAGGGGTGCCACTCCAAACTTGATGGTCCTGAGCTTTCCCTACTGAATGCGGCTGGTGAGGAGATCCATGAGTCTGCCCTCAACTGCAGTGGAGAAGACCCGGGGCATCCTGCTAAATCTCCCCTCCTTTACTTTGACTTTGTGGAGTTTTTCGGAAGATCAGGAAGGGTGTGTCATTGTGTCAAGGAGTTAGGGCATTCAATGGCACCGCCTTGGATTTGTCTGCGTCGAGGCACTATGACTTGTCAGAGCCGCAGCTGCTTGAGTGGTGCCTCCACATGATTGAGCAGAAGAGGTTTCGATCCTTTTTGTCTGAACCTCCCTGCACCACATTCAGCCCGGCAGCTCATCCAGCTGTGCGCTGCTACGAGATCCCCGAGGGGTTTAACCTGTCCTGCCCAAAAACCCATCAAGGCAATTTCCTCTGCAACAGGTCTTTCGTCCTTCTGAAGCATGTCCGGCATCATGGAGTTCCATGCGGAAAGAAGCAACCGCGTTTGGCATGGAGAAGGGCCTGGAAGAGTTCGCTTCGTGATGGTTTTGAGGAAAGCGCGTGTGCATCTTGCCCCATTGGATCGCCCCACAAGAAGGAGTTCAGAGTGATCACCTACCTTCTTGATCACATTGGGTTTGGTGCCCGATGCCCAGGTGGACACAGCCATATCAAGATGGAGGGCGCTCTGACCAAGGGGTCTGCTGTGTACGTGTAGGGCCTCGCAGCCCATTTTGCAAAGTTTTTCTCAAGGGCCATCAGGCGAGTCTATGCGGAGGAGAACAAAGCAGCTGCAGTTGTTGGTCATGAGAGCATCCCTCTGAATGACGCACTGTCCGCTTCAGACTGGTCTCTTGACAAGTGTTGAGCATGGAGGTGGAAAAGCCGCATCAATGTCCTTGAGGGCCATGGAGGTGTCTCGATTTTGTCCCTAGCAGCAGTTCAGATCCCAGACTCGCGTTTCAACCGCTGGCTTGACTCCAGGGTAGCCAAGGGCGCTTTAGCCAAGGGCAGAAGTTCATCTAGAGCCTTGCAACCTGTCTGCAAGCGGGCAGCAGCCTTGCAACTGCAAATGGCCTTTGGACCTTACCCTGGATGGGGTTTTGCACCCACGCGTTTGAATCTGGCAGATGATCCAACACGCAGAGTTGAGATCCGGCCCCCAGTGTCTCACTCTCTCCCTCTTTGAGGCAGACATGATTCAGGGGAGTTCATGCTGTTGGTTTGCCTCGCTGGTCGTCAAAATAGGGACAGGCTGTCCTTGTTCTGCATCCTGCTTGAACCCCGCGGTGTTTCTGGTTTGGATCTGGATTTATACCAGAACATCCCATCTTTGGCTCAGCCGCTGTGGAATTTCCTGTGCTTTGGAGTCTCTTGGATTTACTCTCTTTTGCAAGTCTCCACTTGGCTCATCCTGCAGGAATCATACCCACTCCTGGCCTGTATCCTCCTTGTCTGCTTGCCACCCTTTCCAGTTTTAGCAACGTCCAGTGTCCCAGGTCTAGGAGTAGCTGCCCAAGGTTTAGATGGATTTTGTGGTGATGTTTTGGATTTCCGGGGGTGTCAGCCATGAAGCCTTGCACCGTTGCGGGGCGCTTGCGGGCGCAGGCACGGGGTGGAGTCTCACCAGGGTAGCACGGCAGCAGACCCTAGACGACTTTTCTGTCTGGCTCTACACGAGGCACGGTGTCATGCTGCAACAGATACTGACGGCAAAACAACCTGACCCGGAGGAGATTCACGCTGGCTTGTTGCACATGGGCAGGAGATGTATCTATAGCGGGAAAAGCCTATGGCAAATATGCGGAAACCATCAATAGTATAGCCAATTGTAGACCAATTTTGTAGAAGCAGCTTGGGACAGCTTGGGATTTAGCATTTGCCTGGCTTGCTGATGAGCCAGGTCAACCATCCTGCACTGCCTCTTTCAATATTACTAGCATTGGTTGCGACTGCACTCATGTGGGGCTGGCCATTCGAGGCATCAATTCTGAGCCTCACATGGGCTGGTATCCTCAGAATTGGAGAAGTGCTGAGCAGATCGCTCTGACCTTTTTCTTCTTCCTGATATGGCCCCAGGAACTGCTTTCGCCTTGCTTCGCATCAAATACCCCAAGACGAGGGGACGAGCTGCGAGGCATCAAGCGGCGCGAGTCGATCCACCTGACGTTGTTGCGCTTCTGAACGCTGTATTCAAAAGAACCAATCCAGATCAGAAACTATGGCCTCTGCAGCTACACTGCGGAAGCGGCTTGCAGCCCTGCTTGCTACGTTTGGCCTGGCAACCGAGAAATGTCAGGGAAAACGGCTTTTCTCTCTCGGATCATTAGGACCAGGAGGTGCCACACACCTCCTCCTCCTCCTCCTGACAGAGGATTCTGAGCTGGTCCGTCAAAGAGGGCGGTGGGTGACCACAAAGGTAATGGAGCTGTACCTGCAAGAAGTGCTGTACGCTACCTACTACTATCTCCGCTGAGAAACTTGCTGGCCAGGCCCGCCAAAGGATCCAAGACCTAGCAGGTTCATTCCTTTGCAGAAAGCCATCAGTTTTCTCGAGAATGCGGTGCCGGTGAGGGTCTGGTATCAACTCTTTCAGGCTGAAGACAGCAAGGAGCTTGGAAAGAAATGGGATGGATGGGGCACAAGAGCACACGCTTTTGTCACCAAAAATGGCGCCGCTGAGCAGAACATCTATGCAACGCAGTGAAAAGAGCAGCCAGCAGTGCACCATGCTTGACTTCAAGCTTGGAAACGAATGTCCCTTTGAACTCTCTTGCTCTCCCACCTCAGCACTAAAAGGCCCGCTCTTGCCTGGGTACAAGAACACCAGCTTTTGTCCCCAAAAATAGCGACGCTGGAGCGGAACATCTATGCAACACAGTGAAAAGACCAACCAGAAGTGCACCATGCTTATGTATGTATGTATGTATGTATGTCTGTGTGTGTGTATGTATGTATGTATGTATGTAATGTATGTAATGTATGTAATGTATGTAATGTATGTAATGTATGTAATGTATGTAATGTATGTAATGTGATGTAATGTATGTATGTATGTCCTGTATGTATGTATGTATGTATGTATGTATGTATGTATGTATGTATGTATGTATGTATGTATGTATGTATGTATGTATGTATGTATGTATGTATGTATGTAACGTATGTATGTAACGTATGTATGTAACGTATGTATGTAACGTATGTATGTAACGTATGTATGTATGTATGTATGTATGTATGTATGTATGTATGTATGTATGTATGTATGTATGTATGTATGTATGTATGTATGTATGTATGTATGTATGTATGTATGTATGTATGTGTGTGTATGTATGTATGTATGTATGTATGTATGTATGTATGTATGTATGTATGTAAGTATGTAATGTATGTAATGTATGTAATGTATGTAATGTATGTAATGTATGTAATGTATGTAATGTATGTAATGTATGTTATGTATGTTATGTATGTTATGTATGTTATGTATGTTATGTATGTTATGTATGTTATGTATGTGATGTATGTTATGTATGTTATGTATGTTATGTATGTTATGTGTGTTATGTGTGTTATGTATGTTATGTATGTTATGTATGTTATGTATGTTATGTATGTTATGTACGTTATGTATGTTATGTATGTTATGTATGTTATGTATGTTATGTATGTTATGTATGTAACGTATGTAATGTATGTAATGTATGTCATGTATGTAATGTATGTAATGTATGTAATGTATGTAATGTATGTAATGTATGTAATGTATGTAATGTATGTAATGTATGTAATGTATGTAATGTATGTAATGTATGTAATGTATGTAATGTATGTAATGTATGAAATGTATGTAATGTATGTAATGTATGTAATGTATGTAATGTATGTAATGTATGTAATGTATGTAATGTATGTAATGTATGTAATCTATGTAATCTATGTAATCTATGTAATCTATGTAATCTATGTAATCTATGTAATCTATGTAATCTATGTAATGTATGTAATGTATGTAATGTATGTAATGTATGTAATGTATGTAATGTATGTAATGTATGTAATGTATGTAATGTAAGTAATGTATGTAATGTATGTAATGTATGTAATGTATGTAATGTATGTAATGTATGTAATGTATGTAATGTATGTCATGTATGTCATGTATGTCATGTATGTCATGTATGTCATGTATGTCATGTATGTCATGTATGTCATGTATGTCATGTATGTATGTATAATGTAATGTATGTATAATGTAATGTAATGTAATGTATTGTATTGTATTGTATTGTATGTATGTATGTATGGGATGTATGGCATGAATGGTATGTATCGTATGTCGGATATGTATGGTATGTCTGGTATTTATGGTATGTATGGTATGCATGGTATGCATGGAATGCATGTTGTTCATGGTATGCATGGTATGTATGGTATGTACGTTATGTATGTGATGCATGTGATGCATGTGATGCATGTGGTGTATGTTGTGTATGTTGTGTATGTTGTGTATGTTTTGTATGTTGTTCATGTTAAGCATGTTATGTATGTTATGTATGTATGCTATGTATGTTCTGTATGTGTTGCATGTTATGTATGTATTGTATGTATTGGTATGCAGTGGTATGCAATGGTTTGCAACGGTATGCTATGGTATGCAATGGTATGCAATGGTATGCAACGGTATGCAACGGTGAGCAATGGACCGCAATGGTGTGCAATGGAGCGCAGTGGAACGCAATGGAGCGCAATGGAGGGCAATGGAGCGCAATGTAGCGCAATGGAACGCAATGGAACGCAATGGAACACATTGGAACGCAATGGAACGCAATGGCACGCAATGGAACGCAATGGAACGCAATGGAACGCAATGTAATGGTAGGTAATGGAATGTAATGTATGTAATGGATGTAATCTATGTAATGCAATGCAATGTATGAAGTGTATGTAATGGATGTAATGTATGTAATGTAATGCAATGTATGAAGTGTATGTAATGTATGTAATGTATGTAGTGTATGTTTGTAATGTAATGTAATGTAATGTAATGCAATGCAATGCAATGCAATGCAATGCAATGCAATGCATGTATGTATGTATGTACGTATGTGTGTAAGGTATGTAAGGTATGTATGTATGTAGGTAGGTAGGTAGGTATGTATTTTATGTTATGTTATGTTATGTTTTTGTATGTAATGTATGTAATGTATGTGGTGTATGTAATGTTTGTAATGTATGTAATGTAATGAATGTACTGTAATTAATGTAATTTATGTAATAAATGTAATTAATGTAACTAATGTCTGTTTGTATTTATGCAGGTAGGTATGTATGTATGCATATAATGTAATGACATGCAATCTAATGCTATGCTATGCAAGGTAATGTAATGTCATGAAGTGTATAATGTACATGTACATGTACATATACATGTATATGTAAATGTTAATGTTAACTGTCAATGTGAATGATTAAAATCAATCTCAATGTCATATAATATGAGTGTATTTTGGATGTATCTACATGTAAATTCAAATGCTACAGAAAGTAATGTAGTGTCTGCATCCAGACACACATACATAATCATAAATTACATATGTAACATAATTACATGTGTGTCTGCATATGTTCAAATCAAGCAGAAACATGTTTCGGATGGAACCAAAAAAGCAGGACCTGGAGCAGCGCAAACAATTCTTGGAAGAGCCTCGTGGCTGCAAATTTCTGCCCTCAGGCCATTCTCAGGCCATTCTCAGGCCATTCTACCCTTTTTATGTTTTTACCCTTGAATCTAGACTTGATATGACTCGAAATGACTCGGTTGCCAGTCAGGTGCAACTATGTCTTTCCGTACAATCCCAGCTACACTGTGTGGCGGCCCGGTAATCCATTCGAAATCAACGAAGGCCATTTGTTTGATCGAAATCAGATTCTTCGTGTTGGGAAACACAGCATTTGAGCATTTCGAACATATCGCATCAGTTCTACTGCAGTGAACTGTGATACGCTCAGGGCCTTGCTGCGATTCTGGCGCGGTTTGATGTCACTCATGTGGACAAAGGGCTCGCCTGTGTGCCATGCACCAGTCACAAAAAGGAGTGGTTTTGAGATGCAAATAATTCTGCAAATGGAAACGAATGGTTGTCAAAGCTTTTCCCTAGCCACTGGAGAAAATCAAAAATAGAGAAAAATGAGGTGACCAATACCGCAATGGATGCTCACGGAAATAAATGAGAGTTGCAAGTCGGTCAATATTGCAGTACAACTTTGATGCGTGTCTAAGTGTGGCAGCTGAAAACACACAAGTGACACTACTAGGACTTCCTGGACGATGTTCTTGGAGTCTTGGAGAAAGGACAGGGCAGCATACTATGCAGTGTGACACCAGGATCCAGCAGGATCCAGCAGGATCCAGCAGGATCTTGGAGAGTGAACCAAACATTTGTGTGACGGCAGTCAACATGTTCGAACTCAGAACTACCCCCTTCTCTCTCTCGTTGATATGGAGGCGCTGCAAGTGTCGGAGACAAAAGCAGCACTTAAAAAGATGTGTTTCTTGGCAGAAAATGTGGTGCAAGCAGTGCAAGCATAGCTGGATGGTTTCTTCGAAGGCATTTCAAAGAAACAAATTGTGTGACCTCAGGCCTTGTCCCATGATCGCGTTTTTTGAGCGAGCTTGCACACCACTAAGTGGAGCTGGCAAGCAATTTTGGCGTCAAGCGGACAAGTCGTCCTTTTGACTAACAGAAAAGCCGAAAGGATATCTTTTGTGCATTTTTGTGCCTGAGTTGAGGGCAGTGTGCAGTGGTTTCAGCTAGTCTTGATGGTAGTGCAGCATTTGAACTGACGCACTGCTTTCCCCAGTCACAAAGGGCAGCTTTTCTACATCTTCTACATGTTGGCTCGGTCTTTCCAAATTCTTCGATTCTGATTCAGTTTCATGGCAGAACCTGATTTTCCAAAGACATACCACCACAGCCAACCTGTACAAGATTCTGGTCCAAGACCACATATCATAGAAACACGTGTGTCATTCATGCGTGTTCTATGCTTGAAGGCAAATGCACCCTTTTTTCTACATATTAAGTTATTTTATTTCAGTTTGACCTTAAAGGTCAGCACCTGAATCAATGCGGGAGGAAACAGCTTCAAAGACTTGGCATATCTTGGCTTGCATTTTGCTCATGTTGAGTGACTCGAGCTTGAGTTCCGAAAGTCAATGCCAGAGTATAATATAACACGTGTTGTGGCTTCAGAGCAAAAGTGCTTTCAGAGTACGTTAAAGATCAGTAGAGTCCTCCATGGTTTCGTGTCAATAACAGTTTAGCAGTCCACCATTTGCTTTCTTAGTTTTTTTGACACATTCAGCTGTTGTTTAGCTTAGGAGTCTGTCAAACTGGGCCACATTAGCACA
The DNA here is from genome assembly GCA_947184155.2 of Cladocopium goreaui. NCBI lineage: Eukaryota > Dinophyceae > Suessiales > Symbiodiniaceae > Cladocopium > Cladocopium goreaui. The sequence continues at coordinate 8,691 of CAMXCT020004110.1, read as the reverse complement.
CTGGTAGTTCACATCTACGAAACTGGAAGGTGAGGATTGGCAAATATCAGGGATGTGGGGCTTCTTTCCAAGTGACATACGCTGAGCAACTGTGTGTTTGAAACAGCACCATGTCAAGCCAGCAAAGATATGCCGAGAGAGGCACGGTATGACTTGTTGGTCTTGTGTTTTGGAAGCAGAGAGGCAAGACATGGCAATACACAAAAGAAAGAAGTGATCCCAGAAGCTACGCCTTGTTTTGATTCGCTGTGTCCACTGCCTTAGGAGTTGTTGACCCCGACTTTGTCAACATAGAAGTAGATGTGGTCAAGGCAAGGATGGCAAGGATGGCAAGGATGAAACAGGTCAGAGAAATCGAACTCAGATTTGGTGTCCAAAGAGTCATAAAGAGTCCAAAATGCTTTCAGGAGCCCGCTGAATTGTTCAAGGGAGAGCCAGTCGGTCCGGTGACTTGGAAACAGTCCGTAGCAGTCCGTAGATGCCAATCTCCACAGACATGCCGGCTTTTTAGGCGTCTACCCATGTCCCCTCTTGTTAACTACCGTGCACTACCGTGCTGAACATGAATCTGCAGGCCTTCCACTTCCCAACAGATTGGGAAAGGAAGATCCAGGCGGCATGTTTCGACTTCTGAATTTGGGCAATTTCAGCAATTTCTTCCTTGTTGAAGCAGGGCTCGAAGTGGACAATGAGCTGAAAGCAGACAACAATGAGAACAGAGCTCAGTTATGCTCAGTTCATCTTCTCTGCATTGGCAGCTCCTGACGACCACTTTCATTTGCTGCCTTGTAGACCTGTGGCTTCACTCATACTCAGATTGTCTGGTTTCTGTGCAATGTTATCCGATATCATGTTGTGCAATGTCATGAAATGACATGTTATGTATTAATCTTATGTCATGGCAATATTCTGTCATGCAATGTTATGCAATGCTCTGTAATATGTTTTTGCATGGTTTTGTATCGTTATGATGTATGTCTATGTCTATATTTATATAGATACGATGATATACGTGTGTGTTGGTACATACGTATGATCCTCGTCTTCTCAAATCCACCTACCACCACCCGCACGAGACCACACAGCAGATCTGTGTACATAAATATTCCAGTTATGGAGCCTAAAGCACCGAAAATTCTCTGAGTCTACCTGTCGGGAAGTTCTGTTCGCCCGTTGCCAGTTTGCCTCTTTCAGATTCTTTCAGCTTGTACAGTGATGTACAGTGAGTAGTACAGTGTATGCATCGCTGAAATCTGAGGCCTTCAGATGCAGATCTCGTGCTTTCCGCTCGGACCGGTCACCGAAGTTATGCATCAAACTTCAAGCACACATTTCACAGCAGTTGGAAAACGAGTGAAAACTGCATTCACAATTATTTCGTTTTCGTGTGGTTTGCTGTTTCACTGAGCTTTTTGCAGGAAGGTTTCCATGCTTTCAATCTTTATTTCGCTGGTTGGAAGCTCACATCGGCTACGAGAAAGTCACGGGTCGTACAGTGGTCGTACTTGGAGTAAAGTTAGTTCAGATAGGACAGTTAGTTGTTCTGTACTATCGAGTCATTCATCGAGTCAGCCTATGAGGTGCTGGCAATTCTTGGCTTTAGCATAGGCTTGTCCGAAAATGTGCGAGACTGAGAACAGAAGTGTTCTGAACTGCGAAGCAAACAACCTGAAAAGATGTGAAGGATTTGAAGATATTTGAAGATATTTGAGGGATTCGTGCATTTCCACCCGGTAGTCTACACAGGTCCTGTCTGTTCTGGGCTTTGGCATGGAGGTACAGAGCGGATTTTTTGTGGCGGTTTCAGCCGGCGCCAATCCTTTTTTTGCGATTCGGTGCCTGCTTATGCGAAACCTAGCTCTTTCCTGCCTGAACAAACACATATGTGTGCTATTCCTGAGCCTTTGTTTGGCCGACCATTTCGATGCAGATTTTGATATTGCACGAAACGCTGGCCTTACAAGTAATAAAGTAAAGAGCGGCAAAGGTGAGTGTGAGGGTTTGCTCTAGCCCTCTGTTATCTTAGAGATTGTTTCATTTCTGGACTTTCTGTCCATGGTTCAATCTATTCCAACCGTCGTCACGGCCCAACCTGGAAGTGCAATGCCACAGGGGCTGTACGCTGCCGGACGTTTGCCAGGCCACTTTGGATGGGATTTCCTCTGCCCTTGTGATGTGGCGGTTTAAGACTCTCGGCAGAACTTTGGGCAGTGACGCTTCACTTCTAGACTCGAGCACAAGCCAGCAGCACTTAACGAGCTAGTTGCTTGTGCTTGACCAACCGTTTGCCTCAAAGTTGGTGATGTATTAGCTCAGTGGATTGCGTGTGAACGGTTTGAGTGCCACTTTGGGTACGCTAAAAATTGGCCAAGCTGGCAGTTGACCCGAGGACTCCCAAACAGCGTCAATTCCGAGCTTGAGACCTCAGTGGGGATCTGCCGGGTCTGAGACACGTGGCCAACTAGACAGATAAACGCGGTGCTTCAGCATGTTTGAAGATTCTGTAGCATTCTTCAAAATTCTCCAATCCTCTCCTCCAACATCATAAAGTAAAGTTCCTCTCAGAAAATTGGTGGGGATCACCAGCCTCAGCTTGTCAGAACTGGAGGATGCGGAGGCTGCTGCCATAGCCAAAGAAGCCAGAGATGCGAGGTACAGATTCGCAGAGTTCGCAGGTCCATTCGAGCAACACTCGAGGTAGATACATCATGCATTCGAGCAACACTCGAGGTAGATACATCATGTACAATATATATATATATATCATATCATATATATATATATGTATATATATATATATCATATTCAGCACTTGAATTCTGAGCTGCAAGACAAACTTTCTTTGTCGAAGGAAATGCTGCCATTGATGCACTGATATTTTTCTGTATATAGAAGACCTATTAATTACTAGAAACATCTGGAATTCCAGGGTTTTGAGAGGATCTGGAATGTGAAATGTAGACTTTGACATATTCTCATCCTGTCCGACCTGTGATGGCTGTTTGCAGGCGAGAGCGAAATAGCGCAGTTGGCATCGGAGCCACCTTTGTTGTCTCTGCTGTCGTGCTCTGTCTCTCTTCTGTTGGGCACCAAGTCATGGGTTCCTCTTCTTGCTATAACTGCTATTTTTTAAAGCAGCTCGTTCTGGGTTGATTCGCACGCATTTGAGTCGCATGTAAGGCTCAAGCAAAGGAATGAATCGGAAGGAATGATCGTCAAGCGCAGACAGCGAAAGTCCAAAGTCGAAGACATGATCAGTTTCAGCTTTCAGTCTAGGACCTATAGGAGCTTGGAGTGTTCAAATTGTTAGAAGATCTAGAAGAGTTCTGTGCTACCGGGATAGTTGGTCACCTTAGCTTTGCTGATGGCCGAGAGCCTGCAAAGCCCAGTGGATGCAGTTGATTCCAATGCGCTTGAGCTGGTGGATAGGGCTTCTGCAGCAGCAGCAAAGGGGGAGCTGCTGGCCGCTGGGCTCTAGTGTCACTTTTGGAATTCCCTTGAGTTTACGTATAAGTCTCCTTCGTGTCGCAGAACACATGTGAACTTTGTCCAGCATGATACAGTATGACCGTATGACCCTTCTCTTGACTTGAATGGCAAGGTGATCCTGGACTTTGACCGGACTCTGACCAGTTCCTTCTCTGCACGCATTAAGGGGGGCTTTTTTCATTGACAGTTATCATGCTGTGGGACTAAAATGTCAAGTCATGTTTCGATCCCCCCGAGCCCCGAGCCTTGATAAGAACCACGATTTATTGTCAATGCAAATTGGCGTCCATACCCGACCCAATGCTTGGAGGTAATTTCATGCCGGATGGACAGCGCGTCACATCTGCGCATGGCATCTTAGAGGTTGCAAGTGTTTTGTCGGAGACTTTCAAGTCCAAAGCACAAGAGCTTTTCCGATCCTCGTCTGCGAATGTCTGCGATCTGGTGCTGCGTCTCAGTCGAATGTACCGATTGGCACATAAACAAAACAATTGCAGGAAGGAAATACTGGCCGGAATTGCTGTCAACTAAAGTAATTAGATGAACCTTTTATTCAAGCTTAATTTTTATGTCAGCCTCGCTGATTTGGAAGTCTTGCGCCATGGCAACACAAAGCCCTTCAAGGAAAGTACTACCCGATTGAAATCGACGAGAAGATGCGTTTGCCTCAGCTGACTCAGCAGCCTAAGCGTTTCCTCGTGGGAACTTGCTGCTCTGGCTGCGACAGCTACAGCGAGCAGAGAAGGCACCAGGTAATCCATGGTAATCCAGGTAATCGAAGAATTGATCTTTTGAGTTGCCTGATTTAGGCCTATTGATGAGAAGGCCAGAGCTGTGGTGTTGCAAAGTCACTGGAGGGGTGCGCGGCTGTGGCCATGTGAATACCCCAGGTGACCATGAATTGAAGCTTCAGTGATGGTCATGTAAACAGCGGTTGATTGGTACTATGATTATGCCTATAGCTCGGAGACTCAACCGTCAAGCCGAAGTGTGGAGCGAGTTGTTCACTACCCAGCCGTGTTCTTTTTGTTTGTCAACAGCCTCGGCGAATTCAGCCAGGTGCCGATTATGCATAAATGGTATGGTCAAGTGCATGAGCTGATCATGAAAGAAAACGTTACTTGGCGGCATTTGGTCTCTGGAGCCTCGCCTCTGGAGCTTCTGGAGCCTCCGGAGCCTCTGGAGCGTTCAGTCCCCGTAGCCTTTCAGATCTTTCAGATCTTTCAGCATCCGATCCTTTCAGCGTCTGAGGCTTCGAGCCTTGTTTCGTTTTATCGTTTGCGTGTGTGGATTTCTCAGGTCACCAAAGACAACATCGCAGGGGCCGTCTCCAGCTGCAAAACCATCCGACTACGCGATGGAATGCTGGACTTCTTGCAGAGCTGTCAGTCACATGATCCGGTCATCCCAGTGAGCCTTGCCATGCCGAGGGTCCCCCAACAAAATGTTTTTCCCCAACAGCGTAAGCTAATGGGGCCTTCAGCCCAGAATAGTTCCGGTGTGCACTGGTGCAGGCACCGGGTCAGGTTCAACAAGGTTCCGGAAAAGGTTCCGAAGGTTCCGGAGAAGGTCTGTGAGGCTTTGGTGCAGAGCCAGGTCAGGTTCAAAAGGGCAGGGGGTCACGGCCTCGCGTGCGCACGCGCATGTCGGTCTCGCGTGCGCACGCGCATGCTGGTCTCGCACGCGCACGCGCACTAATTGCACGCCTATTTTTTCTCGCGCAGGTCAACGAAAATGACGTCTCGGCTGCGGCTCGCCTGCGCACGCTGTGCGGCTCGCCTGCGCACGCTGTTGCTGGTCTGGGACCTTGCAGATGTAAGGCTCCCTTCTCCTCTAAAATAGAGGGAGGAGCTCCGTGTCAAGGCTCCCTTCTCCTCTAAAATAGAGGCGCAACGACAAAGAGCCTCTGTTCTCCTTTAAAATAGAGGCATTCCGTCCTCCGCGACAGAGACTCCGTTCTGCTGTAAAATAGAGGCAGTAGCTCAATTTGACGGCTCCCTTCTCCTCTAAAATAGAGGCAGTAGCGCTGCTTGAAGGCTTCGTTCTCCACTAAACTAGTCCAGAGATTCCTTTCTGCTTTAAAATAGAGGCAGCAGCTCCTCCCTTCTCCTGTAAAATAGAGGGAGGAGCTCCGTGTCAAGGCTCCCTTCTCCTCTAAAATAGAGGCGCAACGACAAAGAGCCTCTGTTCTCCTTTAAAATAGAGGCATTCCGTCCTCCGCGACAGAGATTCCGTTCTGCTCTAAAATAGAGGCAGTAGCTCCTCTAAACTTGTCCAGAGATTCCGTTCTGCTTTAAAATAGAGGCAGTAGCTCCTCCCTTCTCCTCTAAAATAGAGGGAGGAGCTCCGTGTCAAGGCTCCCTTCTCCTTTAAAACAGAGGCGCAACGACAAAGAGCCTCTGTTCTCCTCTAAAATAGACAGGCATTAAGAGGCAGCAGCTCCTCCCTTCTCCTCTAAAATAGAGGCGCAACGACAAAGAGCCTCTGTTCTCCTCTAAAATAGAGGTATTCCGTCCTCCGCGACAGAGATTCCGTTCTGCTCTAAAATAGAGGCAGCTATAGCTCAGGTGGACGGCTCCCTTCTCCCCTAAAATAGAGGCCGTCGCTCTGTTTGAAGGCTTTGTTCTCCTCTAAACGAGTCCAGAGATTCCGTTCTGCTTTAAAATAGAGGCAGTAGCTCCTCCCTTCTCCTCTAAAATAGAGGGAGGAGCTCCGTGTCAAGGCTCCCTTCTCCTCTAAAATAGAGGCGCAACGACAAAGAGCCTCTGTTCTCCGCTAAAATAGAGGCATTAAGAGGCAGCAGCTCCTCCCTTCTCCTCTAAAATAAAGGGAGGAGCTCCGTGTCAAGGCTCCCTTCTCCTCTAAAATAGAGGCGCAACGACAAAGAGCCTCTGTTCTCCTTTAAAATAGAGGCATTCCGTCCTCCGCGACAGAGTTTCCGTTCTGCTCTAAAATAGAGGCAGTAGCTCTGTTTGAAGGCTTCGTTCTCCTCTAAACTTGTCCAGAGATTCCGTTCTGCTTTAAAATAGATGCAGTAGCTCCTCCCTTCTCCTCTAAAATAGAGGGAGGAGCTCCGTGTCAAGGCTCCCTTCTCCTCTAAAAGAGAGGCGCAACGACAAAGAGCCTCTGTTCTCCTCTAAAATAGAGGCATTAGCTCAGTTTGACGGCTCCCTTCTCCTCTAAAATAAAGGGAGGAGCTCCGTGTCAAGGCTCCCTTCTCCTCTAAAATAGAGGCGCAACGACAAAGAGCCTCTGTTCTCCTTTAAAATAGAGGCATTCCGTCCTCCGCGACAGAGACTCCGTTCTCCTCTAAAATAGAGGCCGTCGCTCTGTTTGAAGGCTTCGTTCTCCTCTAAACGAGTCCAGAGATTCCGTTCTGCTTTAGAATAGAGGCAGTAGCTCCTCCCTTCTCCTCTAAAATAGAGGGAGGAGCTCCGTGTCAAGGCTCCCTTCTCCTCTAAAATAGAGGCGCAACGACAAAGAGCCTCTGTTCTCCTCTAAAATAGAGGCATTAAGAGGCAGCAGCTCCTCCCTTCTCCTCTAAAATAAAAGGAGCTCCGTGTCAAGGCTCCCTTCTCCTCTAAAATAGAGGCGCAACGACAAAGAGCCTCTGTTCTCCTTTAAAATAGAGGCATTCCGTCCTCCGCGACAGAGTTTCCGTTCTGCTCTAAAATAGAGGCAGTAGCTCTGTTTGAAGGCTTCGTTCTCCTCTAAACTTGTCCAGAGATTCCGTTCTGCTTTAAAATAGATGCAGTAGCTCCTCCCTTCTCCTCTAAAATAGAGGGAGGAGCTCCGTGTCAAGGCTCCCTTCTCCTCTAAAATAGAGGCGCAACGACAAAGAGCCTCTGTTCTCCTCTAAAATAAAGGCATTAAGAGGCAGCAGCTCCTCCCTTCTCGTCTAAAATAAAGGGAGGAGCTCCGTGTCAAGGCTCCCTTCTCCTCTAAAATAGAGGCGCAACGACAAAGAGCCTCTGTTCTCCTCTAAAATAGAGGCATTCCATCCTCCGCGACAGAGATTCCGTTCTGCTCTAAGATAGAGGCAGTAGCTCAGTTTGACGGCTCCCTTCTCCTCTAAAATAGAGGCCGTCGCTCTGTTTGAAGGCTTCGTTCTCCTCTAAACTCCAGAGATTCCATTCTGCTTTAAAATAGAGGCAGCAGCTCCTCCCTTCTCCTCTAAAATAGAGGGAGGAGCTCCGTGTCAAGGCTCCCTTCTCCTCTAAAATAGAGGCGTAACGACAAAGAGCCTCTGTTCTCCCCTAAAATAGAGGCATTCCGTCCTCCGCGACAGAGATTCCGTTCTGCTCTAAAATAGAGCCAGTAGCGTAGTTTGCGGGCTCCCTTCTCCTCTAAAATAGAGGCAGTCGAAGGCTCCCTTCTCCTCTAAAATAGAAGCGCAACGACAAAGAGCCTCTGTTCTCCTCTAAAATAGAGGCATTCCGTCCTCCGCGACAGAGACTCCGTTCTGCTCTAAAATAGAGGCAGTAGCTCAGTTTGACGGCTCCCGTCTCCTCTAAAATAGAGGCCGTCGCTCTGTTTGAAGGCTTCGTTCTCCTCTAAACTCGTCCAGAGATTCCGTTCTGCTTTAAAATAGAGGCAGTAGCTCCTCCCTTCTCCTCTAAAATAGAGGGAGGAGCTCCGTGTCAAGGCTCCCTTTCTCTTCTAAAATAGAGGCGCAACGACAAAGAGCCTTTGTTCTCTTCTAAAATAGAGGCATTAAGAGGCAGCAGCTCCTCCCTTCTCCTCTAAAATAAAGGGAGGAGCTCCGTGTCAAGGCTCCCTTCTCCTTTAAAAGAGAGTTGCAAGACAAAGAGCCTCTGGTCTCCTTTAAAAACTAGAGGCATTCCCGTCCCTCGCGCACAGAATTCTCCGTGTCTGCTCTAAAATGAGGCATTAGCTCTGTTTGAAGCTTCGTTCTCCTCTAAACTTGTCCAGCGATTCCTTCTGCTTTAAAATAGAGGCAGTAGCTCCTCCCATAGAGGGGGGCCCGGTCAAGGCTTCCCTTCCCTCTAAAATAGAGGCGTCAAAAACGACAAAGAGCCTCTGTGCTCCTCCAAAATAGAGCATTAAGAGGCAGCAGCTCCTCCCTTCTCCTCTAAAATAGAGGGAGGAGCTCCGTGTCAAGGCTCCCTTCTCCTTTAAAATAGAGGCGCAATGACAAAGAGCCTCTGTTCTCCTCTAAAATAGAGGCATTCTGTCCTCCGC
>CAMXCT020004109.1:30000-45846 GCA_947184155.2 Cladocopium goreaui | reverse complement strand
ATATATAAGCCCTTCAGCTTAACAATAGCTTGTATATTCCTATGCGAAGCCATTATGAGAATGATGGTGGCGTTTTTTTTGGTTTGGCGATTAAAAAATACAAGTTGAAATTTGATAATCCCAACCTTTGTTTCTTCGAACACATCAACAGTGTTTGCTGAGAGTTGCCTTTGTGGGAAGGATTCAGTTGCATCTTTATGAAGGACTACCATGTGTAAGTGTCACATGCCTTTTAACAGCTAAATCAAATTATCTATAAATGGTCCATATATACCATAGCTATGTTAGATTACCAGAGGGTAAGTGTCACTGTCTTCGCAGTTCCTAATCGTTACAAGACTTGTGGTGAACATCCAAATACCACTGCGGAGATAGGCCAGGGCCATTCTCTCCAGGGAGTTTACGGGCGTGTTTTTCGTATCTGATCGTACCCATATTGGAAGATTTGTGATTGGTGATTTCAACCCACAAAAATCACAATTGGCGATTTTGGTGATGCTGACACTACATTTTGCTGTACATAAATCATATGTAATTAGGATTGGGATCAACATGCCGATTCTAGGTGCAATGGACAATCGTACCTTGCGTACCTTCCGGGTTCATCAAAAGTGGCAACCTGGCTAAATCCACTAAATAGTTATTGATAGTTTTCCCATAGCTTCATCAAAAAAACAATTTCATTTCTGGTTGGTGGTATACCTACCCCTCTGAAAAATATGAAAGTCAGTTGGGATGATGATGACATTCCCAAGATATGGAAAGTCATAAAAGCCATGTTCCAAACCACCAACCAGCATTTAGTTCGGGGATTCTCCAGCCACGTTTGATCACCAGAGGGCCGGGTAGGACCTTGCGATTTTGCAGGCGTACCATCTGCCACGGAGGAACCGTTGGGCTCTTCATCCTTCCAGCATCAAAGGACATGTCACAAGTAGGGGCTCTCCTAAATTCGAGGTACCCCCAAATCATCCAAGTCATTAGACCAGTTTAGACTGTTGAAACCCATGGTTTTGTGGATCCCACATTTTAAGGAACCCCAAATCTATCCACATTTTGCCTTTTCAATGCTTAGTTCATGGCGGATCTTTAGCTTTTCGTAGCGCGAATGCCATAGAATTCAAAGAATACCAGTGGCATTGGACGATAACCAGGCCTGTGTTTTTTAACCATCCTTTTCCATGGGAAATCGTGGGCAGAACAGTAGCCATCTCATCAGGCACTTGTTGGATGCCCTTTCAAAGCATCCTTTGCAGGGCTTAGTCGGCCTGAAAATGGGAAAAGACAACATATGGAGTCAATCTGGGGGTAATTAGGCGCACGGGAGTATCCAATGGGGTAATGTTCCATTTTGATGCTTAGTATCCTGGGGGTGTAAATTAGCATCAAACAGGATACTGAGGATTCTGATTTGATTGATTTGTGGCCCCGCAAAACTCACATGTTGAATTAACGGATGTGAATTTTCAGTTCACAAAATCAATCATCCTGGAAATTCCCAAATTGAGCATGGTCCAGCAAAATCCAGGCAAGGTGAGAGAAGCTATGCAGTGTGGCCAAGCCAAAACATGTACCCCCATGCCCCCATACCACATTACGCGCAGGCGATGATCTTGGCATATACTAGTCTAACAGAGTTGGAAGGGCCACGTCAAAACAGTTGTTCCTAAATTTACTTTTGTTATGTTGGAATCTAAGGTATTCTATTCTAATCATTTGAGGTATTCATGAAAAAGATCCCCTACATTTTCCCTAGCATAGATCCATGGTGCTCTCTAGCAAGACAACAACAACGACAACAACAACAACAACACTAACAGTAACATTAGCAACACCAGCAGCAGCAACAAAAATAAACACAAACACAACAAATCCGATACAAGAACAGGTTTTCCAGGCTTCAAATCCCATGGCCGTGTTCTTAAATAGCAGCACTCAAAAGAGAACGCAGAGAAAATCCGTTTGTTGGCGTGTCCACCTTCCGATAATCAATGGATTGGTTTAAGGGAAACTTGAAACAGGAAAACCCCATACTTAATGGGAAAATCTATACGGTTTCCGGTTAAGATGTTCCCGACTAAACCAATCTATTGACATAAGAGAGCAACACACTATAACTCACCAATGTTCCAGTCACCAGTGTGTCTATCCATATCTTGAAGATTGATTCCAATGTTTGCTTCGTGAAATCCCATCAACCCATGGTCAACCCGTTCGGTCAATTGCCTTTCCGAAAGGTTGGCCCCACTGAAGCATGTGGATATAATATTGATATGCATGTAGTGCGTATATAATAAATGAATGTATTATATATATATACATATGTACAAACACATATATATATATATTTGTATACAACATACCTAGGTTAACTTTGAAATTCCAAGTGTTCAATCCCAGTGTTTGATTTGTTAGTTATAAAAAAAAAAATACATGTAACTACAAAAGAAATAAATATATATATATATATATATGATATAATATGATGACACAAAAAATATAATAAATATAGTAAGAAAAACTGAAATATAATAAAATAAAAGAACAAATTATATAACATAAAAATATACATATTTAATATAACATATTAAAATATATTTTGTAAAAAAATATATTATAAGATAATAGTATAAACAAAGAATATAGTATAATATAGTATAATATAATATAATATAATCAAAAAAAATAGACTATAATATAACAACATATAATATAATATAAAAAATACAATAATATACTATAGTATAAAACATATAATATAATATGTTAAACATATAATATAACATAATATAATATAACCTAACATAATATAAAACATATTATAATATAATATAATAAAATATAATATATAATTTAATATAATAAATACAAAATAAAATGCATATATAACCTAATATATACATAATATAGTACTTATATAATATAATATTTAAACAGTATACTATATATAAATATGATATACATACAAATATATATATATTCACACAATCTTATATATAGTAACACATATATATAACTAATATATATATATGTATATATAAAAAACACATTTTATATATAATATAAACCAAACATATAAATACATATTAAAATAATCTTGTATTTAAATATATATATAGCACCCCGCCAAAAAAAAGAAAACATGTTTCCCTAAAGTGGCGGACCCCGTAGATTTGGGGGTCACCCAGGACACTGGACACCCTTCTATCACCTTTTTTGACACATACCAAGACATACTATAAAATCAAAAGAAACACACCACCCAAACACATATTGCACACACATGCATCTATGTATTTAAAAATAAATATATAGATATACATATATATATATAAACACACACATATATATATTTACACACTACACACATGTATTTATATATGCATATAAATACACACACATAATTATATAAAAATATATATAATATAATATAAATTAGATAGTATACATCACAAATCCCAACGGTCCCCAACATTCCTCACATTCTGAGTTTCCCCGCAGATTCCGAAAAGCCACGGGACTCCATCGGCTCTACCGCTGGAGCCTGGTCATTTTTCGGCCAAGATGCGCCAAGGATGTCACGTTGGAAACAAATGTCCAAACACTTAAAATGGTGAAAACACGCAAAAGAACATGCCATGGCGATGGCGTAACAATTCTGGTTGAAACTTGCTCTGCTTCTTTTCTTCTTCCATTTTTCCAAAGAAGAATTACGATGGTAAGTGCGCCTCATGCTATGTGGTCTTTCGCAACCACCAACTACTTTTTTCATTAAGTACAACATTTAGGTCGTACAGCACGAACATGTGGTAGACACAACACATAACCTTCGGAGAATTCAAATTCAATGGGAAATGCATTCTGTTAGGGCCACTTTGGGGCGGGCCAAGGCGGGTGAGAAGATTGTACAGCAGCATCATGTAGAATAATATATAATCTAAGTATATGTGCATAACAACACGTAGGATATTGTGTATCACATAATCTAGAATCTTGTATTAATTGATACATATAGTCGCTCGGTAGATGAGGAGAGAGAGAGAGAGAGAGAAAAAGAAACAAAGAAAGCAAACAAGAAGTGAGCTCCCTGCAGCATTTTTCCGCAGCGGCCGACTGGCTCTGGAGCAGCTGACATGCTCAATTTGATGATTCCTATGTCTAAGCATGTCTAGCCGCGTGCCTGCTTCCTTAACACACTAAGTACAACTCAAAGCAAGGAAGAAAACAAACTCCCAGAACTATTCAAAGCATCCTGATGCCACGTTTTAAACACATAGAACATCATAAAACGTGTTCAACTGTGGCCTTTCTCTGGGTCAACATGTTCGACCCAATATGTACGTCCATATAGGTCCCAAATAGAGGCCCAAAAGGGTTTCCAGGATGTGAAACAATATATACACACACACATATATATATATATATTAATTGTTATTTTTTGGGGCCTGAGACTGGAAAATCCCACAATCGGCGTTTAGTCATTTTTTTGGCCATTCACCTTTGTCATTTTTTGGTCGGTTTATGGTCTAAACTTTTGGGATAGTTACATGATCCCCCTAAAACCACCTAAAACCCAAATCTCTAAAGAATCGTGGGGTCCTGGACCACCATTTCCTAGAGGAAATTCCAAGGGAGATGTTACATGTATTTAAAAAAACAAAAAAAACTGGATCTTCACAGAGCAAAGTCAGTTGCCCCGGGCTGAACTGCGGCCATCAGCTGCGGGTGATCTGCACGGCTCCAATCCCGGATGTCTGCTTGCCTCGGACTCCCAGGTCCCAGGGTGACGATAGGTTCAAAATGCTGCAGTTAACCATGGCTTAAGCAATAAGATACAAGGGGATTGACCATCATTTTGATAGCGGTTATATGATGTTATATGCAGTTATTATAAGTATAATTAACCGTATAAGATGACCCGGTATTACAGTATCCTATTACAGGAATTACCTATCTTAACATAAGCATCACGGTATACTGTAACCCTATAGCCGGGTGAATTTTGACTCTTAAGTATTTCATGGGAATATAGTGGCTGGACCAGCGGAGAGCTATGGTTTTTTTCATGGGGTTTATTATGGTTTGATCAGCATGAAGCGGGGATACATGTATATATATATAGAGAGAGAGAGAGTATATATATATAATATTGCCTAATATATGTAATATTCTTGTAATGTTCAATGTCCCCAATGCTTGGGACACAAAACTGTCAAATGGCCGCAGCTTGGGTATAACTTTGACCCTGGCTCTGACGACGCATTGCGGCACAGCAATGCGATGACCGCAACCCCCTGATGACACGTTGTGACGACACATTGTTTGACGACACATTGTCTGACGACACACTACGACGATGCATTGCGACGACATATTGCCTGAACAGATCCAATACCAAACCCGGGTTTCGTTTGGAGGTGATTTAGAGCTAGGGGGAAAAGATTACAAGGTATGCAACAAGGTATGGCAATTCAGATGTTGTTCCTTTGCCCTTGCAGATTGACTAAAACAATCAGCAGAATATAGCAGAATACAGAAATGTTTGTCGATGACCTCGGGGATGCCCCATGATGACCCATGGCACAGGTCCGTATTGCTCCTGGACTTCGAACAACACCGCTGTAAAACATGTTTTGATTGAATGCCAGCACTTATCAACCATACTGGGCCTTTTTTGGTTTCAGGATGTCTCAAGATGTCCTGGGATCGCATGAAAACATCAATTTCTCTGAGGCACAGTTTTAGATTCCGTACCCTGGTGGGATTGAAGTCCTTCATCAGCAGCCAAAAACGAGGAGGTCCATGCCCCATAGCCGGGCTAAGAGATACATGTCTCGCTTGCAAAAAGCTCCTGCGGATGGTGATTCCATCATGGTTTATCAGCCATGGAGATTTTCTGTGCGTCAAGAATTGGCAATTTTTATAGTTGAAATAGGCTTGACTCACCATGGGGTTACCGCAAAAAAAGGATCGCAATTAAATGGGGGATTTTAGAGTGATAAACCGATGGATTTGGGGTTCCAAATTTTGAGAAGAACCCAACTCCAACCACTGATTTTGGGCCCTCGTTTTAAGCAACAAACACAGATTTCGGCCCGCAGGAACATACAGTTCTCTTGGTACAGAAACCCGAGTTTGAACCACACAATGTTTGATGATGATGGTGATGATTGATGATAATCATCATAATGCTGTTGCTGATGATTATTCTGTGTATGCAAATTTATACATATATATATATAATATTAGATAATAGATATGATATAATTATATATACATATACGCACAATATCATAATTATCACAATTGTTTGTATTTTGGCAATGGTGGCGGTTTTTGAAGGTTTTTGATATTTCAGCACTTGAAGAATAATCGCGGTTACTGGGTTCAACCGTCTCCCGTCCTGGATTCCCCTGGCAATCTGAAGAGCAAGGGCCCTAGGAGCATGCTCTCTGGTGCTTGTTGCTCTCGAACGGCTTGAAGGTAAAACTGCAGTTTCTGCCGAAGATTGCTCCAATCGGTGGAGACTGTAAAACCTTGAGGAGGGGAACACATTTTTTTTCGGACAGTTCAGGAGACCCGGTAGCCGCAGGAAAAAAAAATAAAACACCTCAGCGCACGAAACAATTGAGAGGGCATAATGTCAACCTTGGATTCGTCTGTTCCCTGACTTTTACTTGTTGGGTTCCCCTTTTTTGGAGTGATAAATGATTATTGAAATTGGCATCCCCCTGTTAATAAACTGGGTTTTATCAATTACAGTACTAATCTAGGTTAGCATGGAAGACACATTGGTGATGCAATATCCGCTTGAGAAAACGGTGCTGTTGAGACTTTGGAACTGGCTGAATGGATCTGAACTGGAAAAAATCTCAGTGACTGACCACTGGTGGGGCGGCATCGGAAGTTATATCAGTCTTGTGCATTTCATGAACCTTCATGATATCTGTTTAAACAAAACTTATCAAAATAAAAAAAATATGATGAACGATTTTTCAGACTCAAACAACTGCATTTGAAATGATTCCTTTGAAAAATAATTGTGAACTTATTGTTAAGTTGGGTCTCAAATACTGAGTTGAACGGTCTCTACAACAGTCCGATAAGAAAAGGCACCATGCAAACACGTTCTGATAAGAAACAAACACACCAAGAAACCACCGGGAAAGAATGGAGACCGAACATAAAATAAATCAAAATAACATGTGGCAAGTATGTGAATAATATGAAAAAAAGGACGTGAAGGTTGTACTCTGCACGGCAAAGACTGGAAAAAAAAAACAATATCGCACGGCCGGCACGAGTGACAAAACATCATCAACATTAAGGATTGTAACAGCTAACTCATGCATAGCAAACATCAGCAAATGACAGGCACAAACAGATAAAGGGAGACAAAGGAAGGAACAAAAAATAGAACAAACAATAGAACAAACAATAGACACTATAAAAATGGTGCCCGCCTCTTTCCAAAACTCTTGACAACCATGAAAACATGTCTTATCGGCAAAGTTCTGCTAGCAGCCCCAGCATTCCACCGGACCCGTTGCAAATGGGGCAACAAAAACTTCGTTCAAATCCTGTGAGTAAAACAAAGAACATGGGCCAGCATGGTTGGTTTGTTATAACTAATTAATTTCAAAGTATAAGACGAAACCCCAAACCCTGCGGTCCCCCAAAAAACTACTACACATCCTTTGTAAACATTCCTAAACCCTGAAAACAACTCAGCCATGAAAAATATTCCAATCCCATCCACTTGTACTGGTTGGTAAGTAAATATTCTTGCTGGTTACGGTTAAAAAACCAACACTTGACCAATCAACCAATATATGTGTATATATATATATGGTTTATCCCTTTTTTTTGATGGTTGAATCACCATTTTTTTTCCTGATGACCCTCTGGTAATTTAACATTCATGTTGAAAATGACCCATTACTTCCTTGGTTTACCTATTATCAAGATTTATATATAAATGATGATTTTTCCGTTCGCCACGTTAGTTTCCTCAACGGTAAAGTAACCGCGCCAACGGTAACCGCGTTGCACAAAAAAACGCACAAACGAGGAAACCACGGTCCCACGCGCCCATGTCGCCAAGTGACGCCTCAGCGTGGGCATTCCCAGCCGCATCTGTGGTTCCGAGCTTTGGCGCTGGAATTTCAAATGCGCCTCCTCGATGTCACCTGAGGTCGGAAAATATCCGGAAACATAGCTGGCAATGAACAAAAAAGGTTATTTAATGGTGATACAACAGTTAATTTGTCTTAAGAAAATCCAAAGCTGATGAAAATGTGATGATAGAATGGTGATTTGATTAATTATTAATGGGCCTAATGAAAGTCTAATGGTGCTTTAATGGTTATGAAACAATCTATAGCTGAGGGATGCAACGGACCAGTGGGATTTAACCAGGAAACCGGCCTAGGACTTTAACCATCAAAGGCAATTTTGGCATGGGGGTTTTAAATGGGGATATAATTGGATTTGTGCCTGCCAACTCCAAGAGGCTATATGATTTAGTATGATTTCACTAGCAATTGCAATGGAATAAACATTAAGCGAACCAACAATAGGGTATAATGATGGAGTATGGTATAGATGGTATAGTAACTGGCTGGTAAAGAAATCGAAAACCAAACGGAACAATAAATATATATATATATACCAATGTGTGCACATAACAAGGCAAATTGCAACATATGTATATGTATACCTATATGAATGCAATGTGCTACATGTAAATAAATGTGTATGTGTATATAATATGTATATATATATATATGTATACGTCCCTCGTTTAAATAAATATGGATGGATGGATGGATGGATGGACGGGCTTGAACATTCCCACGGCCAGCAAGTTATCAAAGGTTTTCCGACATAGCATAGGTGGGAAAGGGAGTTAAAGCATGGCGATTGCCTGTACATGTTCATATGTTTTCGTCGCGTATTATATGGTATATGATGGGTAAATAATGGTAAATATATATATATATATATATATATATATAGGTAAATACACACATGCGTGTGAGCGAATGTGGCAAGGCAACGGCAACAAACAAATACAAATGGTCGTAAAGGTGCCCCTTTGGCGGTCAGCCATGGCTGCGTCTATCCAACCAACTTGTTTTCAAACTTTGACCAGGTTCATTCCATATCTTCTACTTCCTCTACGACTTCCTCTATAAACATCACATATCATACTTCACATATACTTATATCATCTTATATCATACTTATATACTTCCTCTGGATTCACCACCGTCTCGCACCATGTCACGTGTTTCATACATCGTCATGGGAAAACGTTCGGGTTCAGCGCTCTACGGTCCGAGCGGCCAAAGTCCTCAGGGTTCACCAGCAAAGTCATACATTGAAGTTCCTCGTAAACGTCCAAAGTGTCACCTGGCAGCGGTTTTCACATTGGTTGCCCGAAATGGTAAACAGTCCCAAAAAACGATGGAAAGATCATGAAAGATCCACCATTTTTAATAGGTAAATCAATAGCTATGTTAGTTTACCAAAGGGTTAACCATCAAAATTGCTGGGTTACCAACCCCAATGGTGGTTTTGAAAGTCGCGACGATCCGCAATCGGGTACTTTTGTTTGTCCGTCCGTAAAATCTGAAAATAAGTTTCGGGATCAATGTTGCACAACGGGAATCCTCTTGCAAGCCTACATTTTCCGCCACAAGGAAACAGAAAAACTTTTTCAACAGCACAGTTGGAAACTCTAGTTTTTTCCGTCAAGTGACGGCCCAGTAAACCAGCAACATCCTGAAGCAGACCGTTTTGTTTACCCTCCTTAATTGTTGCAAGTGAACCGCACACGTCTCGTATCGTCGAAACCTGGCCGTTGTGTCAAAATGCCCCGCCTTCGGAGGAAGGACCTTCAGAGGCCAACCTTCGAGCGTGCCAATCCCGGATGATGTCGCAGGCTTCCCTGTCGCTGCACCGCTGGGTGCTGGGAATTCCGACTAACTGATGAACCAGTGTAGGGGTCGGTCATGAATCAGTGAACATAATATATATATATATATATATGTTACCGTAATAAATCATGATTCTTGTACTCTCTTACATCGATAAACACATATCTAGCAATGCAAAGCTGAGGTTAAGGTTGATCAAATCGGAGCACCTACCACAAGAGCCATGATTTCTTTTGTAACTATCATATATATATATATATATTTACTATACTATACTATACTATATGAAATTACCGTTGATGAAACCACAAAATTCCCAGGCTGATGACCGCGTTCGTGCCACGGGACCCATCGGGTTCTGCTCGTCGGATCCTGCTTTCGGCATCTTCTTTCAAAACAATAAGATGCTGCGCCTCCGAAGCTGTGCACCCACGAAGTGTAAATCCATCACGACTGGAATACGTAGGATGCAATTGCGAAATGTTCAAGTGCCGGTTTTGATTCATATACTCAAGGGTCGCGGAAATTTGTGGGATGGGAAGGAATACGACTTCAAACGGCTACAGCCCAAAGGCCTGGAAAGTGCATCCCATTCTCCCGTCCCATGTGTTGCGGGATAGAAGTCCTTCATGCACGGAATTCTGTGTGCATCATCAGCATAATAATTAAGCACAGTATGTATTATATATATATATATATATGTGTGAGTGTGTAAAAGACAAAAATAACAAAAAAACAATACTGTAACAATAATCAATAACAAAAAATCACAATAACAATAACAGTTATATGTAATAATAACCATCACCAATCTCGTCATCAATGACAACAAACACAACACTGCTGCACTGCTGCACAGGTTCGGCCTGACCATCTTCTTGGAAGAGATTGGGCACCAGGACATGGAAAAGATCTACTGAGCACGGGCTACCTGGCACGAAATGTGGCACCCGTGCTTCGCCAAATGCAGCTGGACTTCAAGAATGTCCACAACTTGTCCCGGAAAGAGAGTGAGCCCTGATGATCCCCGAAAGCTCATGTCATTATATATGGTGACTTAGTGACCTACCTATCTGTCTTTTTGGGAGACTCATGTCCTTCAAAATAAATAGACACAACGTTCAGCATCAATGGAATCAAGGAACCATGGGCTGTTTGAAACGACACCCGCAGCCCTGCAGGGATTGAGGCAGTTTCCTCACTCGCTGCTATGAACTGAGAGAACTTTTGATGGCTGTCCTGCTGGCAACGAGGTGACTCCAAGTTGAAGAGTTTGGTTGGAACTTAGTCTGCAAAATACATGGCATTCAAAATGAAGGCAACACTGGGCGCTGGGGGATTCCACGAAAACGCTTTGGAGCTTTGGTGCTGTAGTGATGCCCTGGTGCCTGAGATTGAGCAAACTCCTAAATGACGTCGTGCCTAAATGTGCCTAACGCATCCTAAATATTGTTCATTCATAGCTGACCCCATGTGAAATGAGCCACCTCCTCATCTTGCCATGCTGCTTGCTGCTTCCATCCCTGCATGGTCAGCATGGTTACTGTGGCGCTCCCGTCCTCATCCTGCAACAAATCGACGAACGTCTTTGAGGTGAGTTCTTCCGGTGCCAGGCCTAACAACTGCTCCAAGCACTCCGTCCTGAAACATGGAGCAAACATGGAGCTATGGCTGCGGTGAACAAAATGCTCCATTTAAGACAAAGGACACAACATGATATGACATGTTTAGCATAGTTTGAGCAAGATAAATGTGGAAAATAAGCCTTAACAACAAGCACAGTGGAAGACATACGGAATTTGAATGGATTCCTCATCTACCGCTTGAAACATTGTCCGCAAGCTGAGACTTATATACTCCAAATGATCTCGTGCGGGGGTCATCTCACGAAAACTCATCATCCTCCATCTTTCCAGAGTTCTATGATGTTCCATGATGCTCCAGGGTCATTCTAGAGGGGGGTCGGTTCGCCAACTCCTGCCAACGAACTTGCAAGTGCTGTCCAAAACGACTTCTCCTTCGCAAACTCCTGTGATAGAAGGGCAGCTGATTACCCAAGACTTTGGTACATAGATTATGCAACTGAACTATCCTGAATCCCAATAGCCTTGATTGTGAAGGGGCTCGTCAATAAAAAGTTTTGAACGTTCAAATCTATAGTTTAGCGTTTAGACCATGTCGGGGACGGGGGCTTGCAACAAGGGGGATGGGTTAAGGACCTGATCCAGGAACCTCACCTGTGCCAGTCGCATTCCTCTCTCGCCTGTTTTTTCTCCAAGCCTCGGGATTAAGAACATGGGTTACCCTCCCGTAATCAAAGCCGGCACATCTGCCATTTATATGATCATTTCCAATAGATTCCAATAGAACCGCCAAAAACCACATTGAAACCATGGCTAGTTCGGGGATTTCCGCGCCACCTTTGATTTTGGTGGTATTTTTTGGTCCTCGGTCCCACCACTCGGGTTCCCACTTCGGTCTCCTTTGAGTACACAACGGAAGCTGGACAACAAACGACTGGAATCTTCGGACGCCAAGTCAGCCAGAATCCTGGAGGCCGTGGGGCCCGTCAGCCAAAATCTCAATGGATTGGTTTTGTTGGGAACTTTTACAGGAAAACCCCAATATTTCATGGTAAAAAGCCATGGTTTCCTAGAGTAACAAAACCCAAAACTGGTTGGTGGTTTTAACCATCTTGAAAAAATTATGAAATGGACAATAAAAACTGTTTGAAACCACCAACCAAACAGCAAAACCCCTATAGTAACAATGGGAAAATCATGGGAAATTGACAATCAGCACAGGTTCTTCGGTGGACATTCCTGTGGCTGAAGTGAAAAAAGAGGTTTGGTCAACGGTGGTGAGTGGCCGTGACCCACTCACATCCTTTTAGGATCATCCATGACCATCCTGAGAGCTGCTTGGCAATTTTAAAGATCTTATTCTAAGCATATTGTAGCCCTGCTTTCAGGAGCTTTTCTTTGGCTCAACAGGATTTTCTCTTATCTGTTGTATTCTGTTGTTGCTTCTCCCCTCTTGGTGTTGGATCCACGGCCCATTTTCCGCGATACACGGTCAGGAGCTATAAAAGGTGGTGCCCCCTAGTCATGTTCGCTGATGTGTAAGGTTGCGTCGAAATTCGGGTTCGGGTATGGATCGACCTGCGGTGGATCGGCCTGTGGGTTCTGTGCATTTTCACTCGCAGCCATCTACCATAAACCCATTCGTTTGCATACTGAACCAAACCACCTTAGCCAAGGATTGGGGCAGTAGGATGCAGTAGGCACCTCCTTGTAACATCTAAGTCATAAACACGCATTGATATGCCCCTCGGGCGGTTTCTAATGCAATCCCTGGAAACACTCAGCACGCTTGGTTCACCAGCCTACCCCCTCCGGAAAACAAAGAACCCATGATCAATCGTTTTAACACCGCTTTCATCAACAAATTGCTTTCACTACCCTCATCCTCCCATGCTGAAAAACATCAAACATGTTCAAAAATGGGTTCAGACTCTCAAGTTCTAGCTGATATGATATGTAATCACCCTGGCACGCATAGAATAGCCTCCCATTTTCCAGCTGTTTATTTCCAGGTTTGTTTCAATAATAATTTCAGGATCCTAAAATGGAGGTACTGTACCATGTAAGGCCATATTTTGTGGGGATATTCCCTTACAGAGGCCCTTCATAAGCCTTATATATGGAATCAGTACCTCCGTCCTCAATCGGTTCCTGTTGCATGACCATTGATTATTTCTTTGGAACCCTCCATTGATTCACTCCTTGCGCGCACGGATCGCTCCATGAACACAGCTGCAAGGGCCACCAGAAGATGTCCAGCAGCTTTCTCCACGATGGCCGTAGCAGCCAGGTCATCCATGTCGGGTCCGAAGGGACCTGGTTGATCTGGCTGCATGGCTAGCCTCTGGTTATGACAAACATAACCATGGTATAGATGGCCCATAGAAATAGATGATTTTCCCGGCATTAATACCTCCATTGGTTTTGGGGATTTTCCATGGCGAACTGTTAGTCATAACCAGATGGTAGATCTCCAAATGTAGGGTTTTCCGGTAATATTGTTCCCGACTCAAGCAATTCAAGGAGACTAGGAATGGTTTTGAAAAAATAGTTGGCATATGGAAATAATTGATGAATGTATATAATTAGAATAATATATTGGGATATCATGGCGTGACTGGGAATTTAAGTCCTTATCGTCCTTTTCTTTGTCGTTTGGTGATCCCAGGCTAAAATTAGAGGGGTCGGTTTTGGGGCTACCATTTTTCACAATTTACCTACAGTATATTTGTTATGAAACATGGGGGCAGTGACCACACTGTTAATCAGCCAACCAGCGGGAAAAGGTCATATACATGTATTGGACGTGGTAGTGTTCGAAAGTTACTTTTCCCAATCTCCCTCCAGCTCAAGGGTACGCGTCTCCCTCAAGAAAACTGGTGTTGCTTCCGATTGACCATAATTATACGGTTGGGGGTTATATATGTATATATACATATATATATATATGTATAGACTGCCAGTCTTCAATTTTATCTCATATGGTGCCAGAATTAATCAATAATTTGATTTGTTGGAGCTGCAAAGGCTGCATCGGAAAATCCATCGGTCTCGTACAGTACAGATTCACCATTCCCTCGTTGCTGGCTCAGTGCCACGTAGCTGGCTCAATGCCTCGTTGCTGGCTCAGCGCCTCGTAGCTGGCTCAATTTTTTTGAGCGAAAAAAACAACGAAAAACACAATGAGCCAGCTACATGCCCTTGAGCCAGCTCGGTATGCCGTCATCATCCCGGCCAATACATATTATGTATTCGTTTTTGAGCCTTCACATTCGTTCGCCAGCTCAATGTGACGTAGCTGGCTCAATTTTTTCGAGGTGTTTTTTTTTCGTTTTTCCCCACCTGCCATTTAGATTTTATCAGAGTTGTTCTTCTCCTCCTCCTCCTTCTTCTCCTCCTCCTCGTTCTCCTCCA
This sequence comes from Cladocopium goreaui, assembly GCA_947184155.2. Classification (NCBI taxonomy): domain Eukaryota; class Dinophyceae; order Suessiales; family Symbiodiniaceae; genus Cladocopium; species Cladocopium goreaui. Next base: position 30,908 of record CAMXCT020004109.1, on the reverse strand, counting down.
CGACCTCTGCCTCCACTTCCATGTTCACTTCCGCCTTGCCAACTCATCGCCAAGCTCTTCGCCAACTTCCGCACGCAGTGGCCACTGCTGGACCTCAACTGCAAGGGTCTGAGCGCACTGGGCACCGCTGGACCTCAACCTGGGACCTTCCGAGCTCAGTGAGCACCGCTGGACATCAACCTGGGACCCTCCGAGCTCAGTGAGCACCGCTGGACCTCAACGGCCAGGTAGAATGCCAGAAGATATGCCAGATAGAACGCCAGATAGAATGTCAGAAGATATGCCAGAAGATATGCCAGATAAAGTGCCAGAATGTTTGCCAGATAGAATGCCAGAAGATAGACCAGATAGAATGCCAGAAGGTATGCCAGATAGAATGTCAGATAGAATGCCAGAAGGTATGCCAGATAAAGTGCCAGAATGTTTGCCAGATAGAACGCCAGAAGATTTGCCAGATAGAATGCCAGATAGAATGTCAGAAGATATGCCAGAAGATATGCCAGATAGAGTGCCAGAAGATTTGCCAGAACATATGCCAGAAGATATGCCAGGTAGAATGCCAGAAGATTTGCCAGATAGAATGCCAGAAGATATGCCAGATAAAATGCCAGAAGATATGCCAGATAGAATGCCAGAAGGTATGCCAGATAGAATGTCGGATAGAATGCCAGAGGGTATGCCAGATAAAGTGCCAGAAGGTATGCCAGATAAAGTGCCAGAATGTTTGCCAGATAGAATGCCAGAGATAGAAGGCCAGATAGGATGTCAGAAGATATGCCAGAAGATATGATATGCCAGATAGATTGACAGATAGAATGCCAGAAGATATGCCAGAACATATGCCAGAAGATATGCCAGGTAGAATGCCAGAAGATATGCCAGATAGAATGCCAGAAGATTTGCCAGTA
>CAMXCT020004109.1:0-25000 GCA_947184155.2 Cladocopium goreaui | reverse complement strand
GGTTAAATCATCACATCATCATTTTTGTTGGAGTTCTCATTACGAGTAAATCATCATTCTTGTTGGCTGAATTCCCATTCGCCATCGCTCTCATTGCTCCTCCCGACTCTGAGGCGTTGCAAAGAGGGTATTCAAAGTCACCGCGATCAGATTCACCGTGATCGCTGCACGCACGTTGCGCGATGTGCAGCGGAACAATCCTGAATACTTTTGGAAGTTTGAAACGAATCCAGGCTTGACATGTGCGATATACGTATGTAGATTTGTGTAGATATATGTAATTGTGCGAGTATTATGTTTACTTGTTACTGTATCTGTTCTTATCTTGTGTGAAACATGGTTAATCAATGTTAATTAATAAACACACAAAACAACAGAAGCATCATCTAAAATCATGACACCACATCTTCTTGGGGGTTCCATATTTATACTTCGCCCAAGCAACTGCGCAGAGAGGGTCACGCAGCTTGGTGGTATGACCACCGCCCAAAAAATGGAAAAGGTCGAACTTCCTCGTATGATATGGATATATATGTATATATGCATATAATTACATGTGTATATATATATATATATGGATATGCTATATAGTAAGACTTTACTGATGCTTGTTTTTGGTATTTTTTGGTTGCAACTAATTAGGGTGAATCTCATGGGAAATCCAGAGTCAAACTTCTGGTCTTGGAGGCTTCCAAGGAACCTTTGTGGAACGACATGTCCACACACCAGCCAGTTGCCGGCATCAAGAATCCAAGAGCCTTGCGTCAGTGCCGCGAATGCATGCGAATGCCGCGAAGAGAAATGTGGTGCAGGCTGGAGAGCATCAATTGAGCCACTGAAGTGGCACCAGCAGTCTGCTTAGGGAAAAACATGTACCTGTGGTTATTTATAACGTAGCTATGGGAAATCACCATTTTTAATAAGTAAATCATCATCAATCATCTAGAAATGGGCCATGTTTCATATGCTAAATAACCAGAGGGTCAACTAAAATCGAGAAGCCAACTGGGCCAACTTTCGAATTTGGTTCCTCTGAGCAGCTCAATTCTCTCTGGCTTCGCTGCATAGTCAGATTGAATCCCCAAGGTTTACCTACAAAAATTATGGCCCCCTCATCATGGCAAAAATGGGTCCATTATGTTACCCCATCTAAGTATAGATGTGTATATATGCTTCTACATAATATATATATATATGTGAATGTGTGTGTATGAATGTGTGATGTGCGTTTACTACATGAGATATCCATAAAGCATCCATAAAACCCTGTACTTCACCTACTTAATTCGCCACCTTGGCCAGGGGAAAACCGGCACAGTCAAGGTGCGCTCGACAAGTTGGGGCTGTTCGCGAAGTGGAGCAGTGGACCAAGGGTCACCATGAAGGCAAAATGCACCTGGCATCGAGTGCACCAATCAGTGGTCGCGCTTTAGGTTACATGATCCAACGAGAATATCATGGGAAAAATCATCGAAACATAAACATGAGATATATTTTTTGTCTGAAAAACGTGGAGAAACATTTCTTTGGGTGTAAGCCCGCATGAAATTTCTGGACAAGCGGGCAACGAAGAGAGCCATTTTTTTTTAGACCCAGGCCACGAAGACCTCCTCTAATTCATAGCATACAACCTGAAAATGCGAACACATAATATATATATATACACATATGAACACATATATATACATGTCTCAGGGATTGCTCGGAGCTGACAGTATGAAACCTACTGAACTGTTGGCTCTTAATCTTCCAACTTTACCGGCAGCCATTATCCAGTGGCGAGTCACACCGGATGTTCCGAAGCGCGCGAACATCGGACGTGACGCCACCGGCCAATTTTGCACGGCCCAGCTTAAGGAGTATCCTCCAGCGTTCTGCGGCGCACTTGCACAGGCGACGTTTGATGCTGTCAGCGGTGCTAGCTCTGCCGACATACAGGTCGATCCAGAGTTTTTAGCATGCTGTGTGAATATGCAGCAGGATTTCCAGGAATTCATCGGGCAAAATTTTGCACAGAATGGCTGACCGGGGTTTTTCATCTTCTCACCACGCTTTGAATTGACATGCTTGGCCGCCGCTTCATTGCACCTGTGTGCCAGAGTGAAAAAAATATAGGTATATACATATATATATATACATAAATATACATGTATAAATACATACAATATACATATACATCTAATATACAAATATATATATAATTCGCGTCTTATATATACATAATATTATATTATAGATATTCATGACTTATCAAACCTGGCATCATTTATAGCCTCACATCGAACAAACCACTCGTATGGCAACCCTTCAGAACACCAAATCCAAGGTGTTGAAAAAAACTGGTTTCACCATCGATGAACTCCCCACGGTTCCGAGGTAAATTCTCCCTAGTCACCAATCCATTAGTGACTAGGGTTGATACTGTTTTGTGGTAGATGTATGCAACTATAGATGGGCTAAAAATGGGAAAAACATAATATAACCATATATAACCAAAGAAAAATAACTGACGGGCACCACCGTCTACATCCTTCAGCCAATCATCAAGCACTCAAAAACAAATGGGCCAGGTCGCAGTGAATCTAACGGCACTGAGGTAATTCTCACACCGCATTCCTTGGCTTGTGCCCCAAAGTCAGGAATCAATGTGCAAACACTTGGTTTCGCCTAATATAATGTGTTAACCAATCGCTCCAGGATTCTGTGAAGCTCCTTTTCCACTCTCATCTGATTTGAAGAATGCCTGGAAACGTGCACCATGCACTGGCATCGGAGGCCTAAAGAGCATGCGATCTTCAGCAAAGTTGACGCAAATTCAGAATGAACCTATCATGTGGGGATGTTGTTTTATGAATCATGTCATTGAGGATAGTTCGTGACATTGAGTTTACCACAGTAGTTGGGCCACCAACTCCATCACCACCAAAGCTCAGCTCGAACCAGAAAAACAGAAAAGGACGTTGTGGAGGCCCCTTTTTAACGGTGTTTTGAAAAAATCACAAAAACATGTTTGATAAACATATTAATTTTAAGTGCATTCTGGTTCTCTGTTTGATCTTTTGTGTGTTATGTGCCTTGTGCCTCAAGGGGACAACCAGAAATACCATGCTTGGACTTGACATTTCCATCATTTCAATTTCCATGTCTAGCCAATATATTATATGCTAAAAGGAAATTGGAAATACACACACAGATAGATATATATATATATGTGTATATATATATATATATATATTAAAATCACTAAAAAACATGTTTAATAAACATATTAATTTTAAGTGCATTCTGGTTCTCTGTTTGATCTTTTGTGTGTTATGTGCCTTGTGCCTCAAGGGGACAACCAGAAATACCACGTTTGGACTTGACATTTCCATCATTTCAATTTCCATGTCTAGCCAATATATTATATGCTAAAAGGAGATTGGAAATACACACACAGATAGATATATATATATATATACATGTGTATATATATATAACTATATATCAATATATATATATAAACAAACAACACACACACACAAAGAAAAAAAAACATACAGCGCCGGCACAACGGAGGCCCGGCATGGCACCTCCGCTGACTATGGGGGACAGTCAGAGTATTGATAAAAAATCCAGCACCATGGGGCATATGGGACCGCCATTATTGGTTACCCTCTTGCACAACCGCCCCCTTTCGCCTCTGAGCCATGAAACCTCGGGGTTGACATGTCCACAGCCATGTAGCCGTGTAAGAAAGCGTCTTATCATACATCTTTTTAATGCACATATATATATATATATATACATACACACTATGGAAAGAATGATCGAAGGAAGTTTAGAAGTCAAACTTCCGACAATATGGACAGATGAAAAGCAGAGCAGGGCAGAGGCAAAGAGAAGGGAAAAGATTAGAAGAGAGAAGAGTAGAAGAGAACGAGTCAGAAGAAAGAAGATGCAGATGCGCGAAAAGGTAGGAAAGTCGCGAAACACTGTGTTTTCCCAATGATTTGTGTCTCCGGAGGGTCGAAAAGTAGGCTCACTAAAGCGGCGGGTGCGGAGCCAGTTGGCCAGATGAGAGATGAAAAATTGCACGCCGTTGTGGCGCGAAGCAGATTTCCAAGTCAAAATGTACAAAACACACCAGCGCCGGACCACTTTTGGAAGTTGAGATGTCGAAAAAGTGCACGCTGTTGTGGCGCGAAGCACAATTCGAAGTCAAAATGTAGAAAACACACCAGCGCCGGACCACTTTTGGAAGTTGAGATGTCGAAAAAGTGCACGCCGTTGTGGCGCGAAGCACAATTCGAAGTCAAAATGTAGAAAACACACCAGCGCCGGACCACTTTTGGAAGTTGAGATGTCGAAAAAGTGTACGCCGTTGTGGCGTGAAGCACAATTCGAAGTCAAAATGTACAAAACACACCACGTTCGGACCACTTTTGGACGTTCAGAGATTGTTTCGCATGGCAGGCACAAGGGATTGTGCACCTTGTCAAAAGTGAGCAAAACGTGAGGGTTTTGTCGCATTTCCAAAAACGATGGCAAGCGTGGGACTCTGCAAAGATGCATTTTCCGTGGCAGGCGCTGAGAGATGTTAGGAGGTCAGGGCGCTAATTTCCTGCGAGAGGTTGCATTTTGGAGCATCAGATCTGTAGGTTTGCTAAGATGATTTTGCGTGACAGGTGCAGCACTTCGTATGACCTGGCATCACTTTTTCGTGGCAGGCACGGTACTTTAGACAGGTGGAGTGGAAAAATCGCAAAACGCAGTGGTACGAGGCTGTCAGCGCTGCACTGAACTTTCCATTTTTTAAGGAAGTCTCGCAGAATTGCTCTGATTTTGATGTTGTCAAATGCAAAAATTGAGGAAGTCTCGCTGAATTGCTGCCTTTTTTGTGTTGTCAACTTTGAAAAATTAAGAGGTCTCGCAGAATTGCTTCGTTTTTGACGTTGTCAAGTTCAAACATTGAGGAGGTCTCGCAGAATTGCTTCGTTTTTGATGTTGTCAACTTTGAACAATGAAGACATCTCGCAGAATAGCTTGGTTTTCAAGCTTGCAGATAGACAGGTAGATAGACAGACAGACAGACAGATAGATAGATAGATAGAGGGACAGATAGACAGACAGACAAATAGATAGAGAGACAGCCAAATAAAAAGATAGATAGATAGATAGATAGGTAGATAGATAGATAGATAGATACGTAGGTCGGCAGGTAGGTAAATAGATAGATAGATACATAGATGGATGAGATAGATCGATCGATCGATCGATAGATAGATAGATAGATAGATCAATAGATAGATGGATAGATAGATAGATGGACAGATAGACAGACAGACAGATAGATAGAGAGACAGCTAAATAAAAAGATAGATAGATAGATAGCTAGATAGATAGGTAGATAGATAGATAGACAGAAAGATAGATAGATAGATAGATAGATTAGATAGATTAGATAGATTAGATAGATAGATAGATAGATAGATAGATAGATAGATAGATAGATAGATAGATAGATAGATAGATAGATAGATAGATAGATCGATGGATAGATTAGATAGATTAGATAGATAGATAGATTAGATAGATAGATAGATAGATAGTAATAGATAGATAGTAGATAGATAGATAGAAGATAATAGATGAGATAGATAGAAGATAGATAGATTAAATAGATAGATGAGATAGAGATAGATAGGGAGAGATAGATAGATAGATTAGTAGATAGATAAAGATTAGATAGATTAGATAGATTTAGATAGATAGATAGATAGATAGATAGATAGTAATAGATTATAGATAGATAGATAGATTAGATAGATAGGTAGATAGGTAGATAAACAGATAGATAGATAGATAGATAGATCGATTGATAGATTAATATAGATAGAGGATAGATAGATAGATAGATAGATAGATGATAGAGGTAGATAGGTAGATAGACAGATAGATAGATAGATAGATAGGTAGGTAGATAGATAGATAGATAGACAAATAGCTAGACAACTAGACAGCTAGATAGATAGGTAGATAGATGGATAGATAGGGAGATAGACAGACAGACAGATAGATAGGTAGACAGATAGATCAGTAGGTAGGTAGGTAGGTAGATAATCAGAGAAAGATAGAGAAACAGAGGGAAAAAGAGAGAAAGAGAGAGAAAGAGAGGAGACCTCAAGCACCTTTCGGTCCATCAGTGGCTTCGCTCTGCCATCCCTGATTCACAACAACCAACCCTCCTACAGGTTTCCTATTTTTGAAACTTCCGCCACCGCCTTGTGCGGTACTACTGGTAACAATACTAGCTTAGATATGATATGATATGACATGATATATGATATGATATTATCGATGTGATATTGTCTTATCTTATAATATGGTATCGTATTGTCCCGTATGATATGGTATATCATGATATGTGCATATATATATATGTATACCTACACATTTACATGAATATGCTATGATAATCTATGATATGTAAAATACACGTCAAATTGTCATATCCATTTGCAGACTTCCGGATGAGCTTTTCTGGAGGTGGGTTTCACAACTCCAATTATGCTGCAACGATTGACACTGGGATTCCACAGCAGGACAGTGCTTACCAAAGACACTTCAGAAACGTATCCAACCAAATCCATCCAAATCCATCCAAATCCCTAAATTGGTTTGTAAATCTCTGTCTCGTCTTTTACCTGAGACTTTCTCTTGGAGCATACAAATGCTATTGCAAACACAAGCCTCATCCTAAATCGACTGACTAGCAGGAATGAACAAACATTTAAACATATCAACCATCCATTGGAGGCTGATTCTTGGATTTACAACCAGCATCGAACTGCTATTTTAAAAAAAAAAAGTCCCATAAGTTGAAAGAACCATGGGCCTCGCGACTTTGCATCATCCTTGCAGTTGAACCATCCGACCCGACAACAAGTTTAGTTTCCGATTGTGGGAAAATTCCAACCAGATTAGATTGCCAAAGGCCACTGATCTGGTCATTTTTTGTGCTCACACCTTCCACCAAAATGGCGACCGGAATTCATAAAGGAGGCGAATGAAAGCAACAACCACCACAAAAATGACTTGAGTTTATGTACACTTGGAAACATGTCCAGAAGTCCCACATAATCAGCATGTGTTTCTGTAACTTCGCTCAACGGTGAGCATTGTTCAACGGCCTCGTGCCTTTTCGCCTTTTGTCGCAGCCCAGAAACAACCCGAAACTGTTTGAAAGAATCGCTGAAGGTCGCACCGTACCTGGGTCGCAAACATTTCCATAGCTATGTGAGCAGCCCATGAAAAAAGATCAGTACCATCACTTACACAGTAAAGATGGTGATGTTCCATACACACTATACTATATTAGTTTACTTGTTACTGGCAAAACATGGAGCCGGGGACGGTGACAAAACCATCATTCATCCAATCGGAGGGATCAAACTACATACACAACTAGATCGAACTGGTGAAGCCCTGAAAAAAAAACATTGGAAATACCCTCTTCATGGGCCATATGATATGGTAATATCTTCATGGGCCATGGTTTCCATATAGATAATGGGCGGTACCATATAAGACTGTAAACCATGGGTTATAGATATGGTTTCCATAGCCATGTTAAGAAAGAAATACCGTAGGGTACTCAATGGACATGACTCATCCGTCCAGTTGCATGTTTCTCCGTCAAGTGAAGGTGGCAAATGATAAACACAGTGGCAACGAGCACACCCACCATAGCTGCGCCCGAGCCGGCAGGGTGGCCGATGGAAAATGCTAGGCCCGAGCGGCGGAAATGGAGACAAAGAACAGCAGTCCCGGGGTGATGGACTATAAGGTGGTGCCCCCTAATGAAATGTGTGTTGTTTTCTGTCATCCAACTCGTGCCATACATCTAATTACCACAAGCTTGTCCTAGTTACTAGATGTTACTAGTTCATCTACTGAACTAAAGCAACTTAGCCAATGATTGGGGTCACCACCTTGTAGTTAACCTCCCGCAAACAAAAACCAACAGGAAAAACGCACAACAAATGATCATGATGTACAAAAACTATGCAAAGGTTCCAGGATGTTCCATTGGGCCATGCTCAACCGTCAAAGGACCACCACTTCTGTGAATTATTTCGTGGTGTGGCGGTATCATCCCTAGTTTCTCTGGAAACTGTTCTTTTTGATCTGATCAACCTCAAACCATTTGGTTTTGTCCATGGGGCACCCTAAAATCCAATGACCTGTCCTCAGCATATCAAAGCCGCAATATCTGTATGTCCCGCGCTGAAACTCCAGGGACTTGCCACCAAATCTGGGCAAATCAAATTCTGGGATGCCCCTGGCCACGGCCATCATCTGGCATAGATCTATATATTCTATATGGATCAAAAAAAAAGGTACCAGCCCACAAAACGCACAAAAGACCTGTCATCTGTACTATTACTACTCTAATCGTTTTACCATCCGTTGTACGGTGCTGGCAAAGTTTGAGCCATTCCCGTACTGCAATACGAAGGAACATCATGATACATACGGCAAGTTCATCCCATGAAAATTCCGATTCGACCACGGGAGGAGCAGATTTTGGTATATGATAGATATCTCGGACTTGCTTCATGTGTATATAATAATATATATATATGGGTATGGGTCAATACCTATAGATACATTTTTAGTGGGTTATTCACACCCATAAATACCCAGCTATGACTTGGGGTTCACCAGGGGTACCAGGGTTTTGACCCATCCCCATATATACATGAAATATCCCATAGCCGCTAGCCCCTTTCCAACAAAAATTCAACAAGTTCTGCCCCGCCTCCTGCCACGCTGAATGGCACGACCAGCTCTGGGAATCCCAGTTGGACCTGGCGCGGCTGTAGCCCAATGGGGGTGGAAAACCATGGGTGAATAGCGCACTTTAAACTAACATAGATGTGGAAAAACCATGGGCAACCATGGAAAAAACATGGAAAAACTATAGAAAACCCATGGAAAAACCACGGAAAACCATGGAAAACCCATGGGAAACCATGGAAAACCCTATGGAGAACCATGGAAAAAGCATGGAAAACCCATGGAAAAAACAAGGGTTTTCAATAGAAACAAGTGACAACACATGATTGATTGCCTAGTAGATGAAGAAAATCCGGAGGAGACAGCAGGGTCACCGCTGGATTCCCCCAAGATCCTCCAACAATCTGCCTCCAACATGTTTTCATACCCCGAATGACCCCCAGTTCATGAACAAATCCAATACGAAACCCGGCGTCGGGGGGGGCTGAATCTCAAGCTGAAGGGATTGAAAAATCATGTGAGCCCCAAAACCCTTGCTGCTTGCAATATACCTTAGGCCAGCGAACGCGCACCAGCCTGTTTTTGAACCCTTAAAGCCCTTAAGGCGATTGAGCGTTCTGTCGAGGAGCTTGCACAAAAAAGCCGCCGACTAGAATGACTAGAAGGCATGCCATCTGCTAGTCTCACATAGCTGGGGAAACCATGATGTTTGAATAGTGAATAGGGGAATCACCTACAAACGGGCCATTTGCCATTGCCATGGTTCATTACAAAACGGTACAGCAGTCGTGGTTTAGTTCCAGGAAGGAGTCACTTTTCAAGAACTGTTTTGGATCAAACAGGCACATAGGAAATTCGAAGTCCTTAACATATTCTATGTACCATCTGGTTATTTAACATAGCCATGGAAAATCACCATTTTTAATAGGTAAACCATCTATAAATGGGTCATTTCCCTAGGCCATGTTAAATAACCAGAGGGTAATAGATATAGGATCCCACATGAAGGGATCCAACCCTAAACCATGGGGTCTTTTAGGGGTTGATCATTTCATGACTGGACCAATTGGCTGCTATTGGCTGCTATGGCTCACACTTGCTTTCTTCTGTCAATTGAGGTGATGGCATCTTGGCGTCTATTGCCGTAGATTACATACAAGAACGGTATGCTGACCTTAACGCTTCCCTGAGCCACCTCAGAATTTGCCGTGATGCGATTTCAAGGAAATTTTTTGGGTACCTCTGCTACCCTCTGCTTGTTGACCTGAATGTTTGTGCAAACTTCTCTGCTGGATTCCGGCAACAAATGTTGCCATGATGTAGGATGCAGGACCTACTGCGCCCGCGGCAGTGACCAAAATATCATCACTTACAAGTCTGACTGCGTCTGACAAGTCCCTGCTGGTGATTAACACTGACTACTTGCTTGGGAACTGGGTGGATATCGCTCGTCAATGGGCCCTTTTAATCGGGTTATCCCATGAATATGCGAGCATGGCTCTCTCTCTCTGGCTCTCTCTCTCTCTCTCTCTCTCTCTCCATTTTTGCCAGTAAAGCCTTGCATGTGTAGGTTCATGGCAATTTTGAAGTGGTTAGAAAGGCTAAACCAACGATATCGACGACAAATGGTACCCGAAAGCCAGTACTCGCTGCCATTGCCGCAGCAGCCCCTGTGCAGTTTCACCACTTTCACGACTGTCACGATGCCTCCTGAGGACACAATGAGAACAAATTGTAATTCAATATCATTCAACACCCACAGCACGCAACATGTCACGGAATGTTTTGGGCACCCATAAAAATGGATCAAGGTACCATAATTATGGGGTATAGTATGTGTTTCCCCTTTTTATATCTTTTTATGGGTACTTGGAGGAGTCTAGGTACCCAAATTAGAAGTACTGAGTACGTAAGGTCTTACAAGACCTATGTCCATTGAAAATGTATCCCCACAAAGCATGTATATATATTTATACAAACCATACCATACTATACCATACCATACCGTTACGTTACATTACATTACATTATATTATATACATATAATATATATATATTGTTATATTATACACATTTATAGTTATATTATATACATTGCGCATACATTGTGCATGCTTTGGTTGTTTGCGTCCCCATTGTCCAAAAGGTGGCCCATATAGGGCGCGCAAGCAACTTGCTTTCAAGACCAGCGCAGAAGTCTCAACCGTTCATTCGTGTCAATGAATTTTTATCTGCTGGTCATTTAATATAGCTCGGGAACATCCCCCATTTATAGATGATGTTCATTGATGTTCATGTGTATTTAAAAATATGCATAGCTGCATAAGGGATTTCCAACACTCCCCCACCAAGGGTGGGCCTCGACCAGCGGCACGGTCTCATCGCTTTTCGGAGCTTCCCCCTGAGGGTCCAAGCCATTGGAATTCTTGGATTACCCTCCAGTACCCTCTGGTAAACTCACATAACTATGGATCATTAATCAACTATAAGTGGCTATTTTCAATGCTATTATCTTAAATTACCAGAGGGTACCCTCCAGTAATCAAATGGCAAGGGGAAATCCCTGAACTAAATGGACGGTTGTCGGAGTCGGATCCCTACCATTTTGGCCGGGTGGACCACCCCAAAATGTAACTTACATTTTTGAAGGCGTTATTTCTGTGGAAAGCCTCCATTTCTCAAAAAATGTAAGTTACTTCTTGGGACGTCACAAAACATTGGGGCCTCATGGGATAAAAAAAACAGAAGCAAAGGGGTTGGGAATTTTGATATCATCTTCACATAAAGAGGGGACTCAGAGTCAGTTTGAATTTCCATGGGGGTGGGAATTTTGATATTATCTTAACATTTTGGGGACTCAGAGTCAGCTTGAAGTTCCATGGGGGTGGGAATTTTGATATCATCTTTAACTTGTGGGGACTCCAAGTCAGTTTGAAGTTCTATGGGGGTGGGAATTTTCATATCATCTTAACATTTTGGGGACTCAGGGTCAGTTTGAAGTTCCATGGGGGTGGGAATTTTGATATCATCTTAGCTTTGTGGAGACTCCAAGTCAGTTTGAAGTTCCATGAGGGTGGGAATCTTCATATCATCTTAACATTTTGGGGGCTCAGGGTCAGTTTGAAGTTCCATGGGGGTGGGAATTTTGATACCATCTCAACCTTGTGGAGACTCCAAGTCAGTTTGAAGTTCCATGGGGGTGGGAATTTTGATATCATCTTAACCTTGTGGAGACTCCAAGTCAATTTCGTTCCATGGGGGTGGGGGTTGGAATTTTGATACCGTTTTAACTTGTGGAGACTCAGAGTCAGTTTGAATTTCCAATGGGGGTGGGAATTTTGATATCATCTTCACATGTTGGGGACTCAGGGTCAGTTTGAAGTTCCATGGGTGTGGGAATTTTGATATCATCTTTAACTTGTGGAGACTCCAAGTCAGTTTGAAGTTCTATGGGGGTGGGAATTTTCATATCATCTTTAACTTGTGGGGGCTCCAAGTCAGTTTGAAGTTCCATGAGGGTGGGAATTTTCATATCATCTTAACATTTTGGGGGCTCAGGGTCAGTTTGAAGTTCCATGGGGGTGGGAATTTTGATATCATCTTTAACTTGTGGAGACTCCAAGTCAGTTTGAAATTCCACGGGGGTGGGAGTTCTCATATCATCTTAACATTTTGGGGACTCAGGGTCAGTTTGAAGTTCCATGGGGGTGGGAATTTTGATATTATCTTTAACTTGTGGAGACCCCAAGTCAGTTTGAAATTCCACGGGGATGGGAATTTTGATATCAATTATAACTTGTGGAGACCCCAAGTCAGGTTCAAGTTCCGTTCCATAGGCGTGGGAATGTTGATATCATCTTAAACTTGAGCAAGTCAAGTTGCGAAATCCTAGTCGCGCAATCCGACCAAAGAGTTGCGCAATCCTGGGAGTTGCGCAATCCTAATATTCGCAGTTGCGCAATCCTGGGGGTTGCGCAATCTGTCGAAAGTAGTTGCGCAATCCGACCACAGAGTTGCGCAATCCTGGGAGTTGCGCAATCCTAATATTCGCAGGTGCGCAATCCTGGGAGTTGCGCAATCTGTCGAAAGTAGTTGCGCAATCCGACCACAGAGTTGCGCAATCCTGGGAGTTGCGCAATCCTAATATTCGTAGTTGCGCAATCCGACCAAAGAGTTGCGCAATCCTGGGAGTTGCGCAATCCGGAGAAGTTTCGGAATCGGACTTTATTCTTGAGGGTCCAGGTTCCACTGCAAATACTGCAGGTTTTGAAGACCTTACAATAGGGATCTTACATTTTTGGCCCCTGGGATTCCCTGGAAATTCTAGTATTATATGTGTTTTGATGTTCTTTTTTTGTGGATTGTACATTCTTTTGTACATGCTGTCTAGCAATGCCTTTGTGCATTTTGCCCTTAGGATTTCTGGGAATTCTGGTATTGGAAAATGTAAGTTGATGATCTTGAGGTGCAGGTTCCACTGCAAATACTGCAGGTTTTGGAGACCTTACAATAGGATACAATAGGGATCTTACATTTTTGGCCCTTAGGATTCCTGGGAATTCTGGTATTGGAAAATGTAAGTTGATGATCTTGAGGTGCAGGTTCCACTGCAAACAATGCAGGTTTTGGAGACCTTACAATAGGGATCTTACATTTTTGGCCCTTAGGATTCCTGGGAATTCTGGTATTGGAAAATGTAAGTTGATGATCTTGAGGTGCAGGTTCCACTGCAAATACTGCAGGTTTTGGAGACCTTACAATGGGGATCTTACATTTTTGGCCCCTGGGATTCCCTGGGAATTCTAGTATTCTATGTGTTTTGATGTTCTTTTTTTGTGGATTGTACATTCTTTTGTACATGCTGTCTAGCAATGCCTTTGTGCATTTTGGTCTTGTAAAATGTAAGTTGGTGATATTGAGGTCCAGGTTCCACTGCAAATAATGCAGGTTTTGAATACCTTACAACAGGGATCTTTTTGGTCCTTGATGTTTGATGTTTCTTGGCGTCGTGACGTCGAATTAAATTTTACAGATATAGTGGTACCCCCAAAAAGGAGGGGGGAGGGGGGGAAATGTAAGTTATATTTTCTCCACCCCCCATTTCCATAGTCACTATGTGTGTGGTGTATTCCTGGGGAATACCTTGATTTCACTTTGACCAGGACCATACCTAGGGGGGTCTTAACTTACATTTTTCACCCTTCCAAACGTGAATTTTTGGTACCTTAGAGATTTTAACTTACAATTAACCCCCCCTAAAAACAGCCTGAAAAATATCGAAAAATGTAAGTTACATTTTGTCAGGTCCCCCCCCCCCGAAAACCTAGTTGAAGGGGGTGGGGATGTTGTAGGTGATTTTCAGTGATTTTCCTACCCAGCTTGTCCACCTCTCCGATCTTCCATGTTATCAATGAAAGTAAAAGCAACTACCTATGGATGTTGGCCTGTTCTTGTTGCGGGGGGCATTGAAAAAGTCTACTTGGCTTATTTCTCAAGATGTCGGATTCTTTTGGGGAACCCCTCCAGTAAAAACATGTCTTCACGCTTCATTTTTCCTGAGGAACCATACATGGAACCATGGGAAACAGCCTGTGAATTGGTTGACCCCTACTTTGAGACAAACCCATCTGCGAACGCGCCACCTCCACACTCTCCGCGGTGCGCTCCGCGGCACGCTCTGCAGAGCCGGCGTTACGGGCCAAGTTGGCCACACGCTGCAGCTTGCCAGCAAAGTCCTACTTTATGTGGGGCCAACATGATGTGATCGTTGCTTTAGATTCACCCCATGAATACTGTAACCATAATTGGAATTCTGTTCACCAACTTATCAATCTATAGATAGTTATAAGTGTTACAAATTAGTTATTGAGTTTTGTTCACAAACTTAGCTTTCGTAAACAGGGGCCCCACTTTGTACTTATAGGTCATTGTTTTTAGGGTGTATTTATTCAGGTCAAGGGGAAGGGATGTTGCTATCCAAGAACACATGCTGCAGGCTGAGGTGCTCTCCCTTCCTAGCCTGGGCCCTGGGTAGTCTCAGCATGGCATCTATGGCAACTCTATGACTTTCTGAAGGGACGCTGTGGTTCACGAATGTCGACCTTTGGGTTTCATCCAAAGCCAGGCCCCACGTTCTCTCCTTCACCAAATCCTCCGTTCTCCGAAAGCGGTCGTTGATGCCAACCCGAAACTGCCAACGGCGCGTCGCAGCGGACCAATGCAGGGTTGACAGGGTGGGGGAACGATGGGAACCATCAAAACAGGTCATAGATGGTAGTGATAAGCAATACAAATGCGGATCAGCAAGCAACAAACTTGGAAATTCTTGCGCAAAGGCAAACGCATGGAGCAAAACCTTGAGAACCCCATACCTGGGGCCTATGAGATATTTCTATAATAATCATCAATGGGAATTTTGAAGAAACTTATAACTGGGAGGCACCACGCAACTGTAGGATTCCAAGTAACGAACTCAGTTACTGCCAACCTGCTATTGTTCAACGCTCTCGGCCCACCTGGGTCATTTGGTTCTCCAACATGTCTTTGCTCGGGCCTTGGCCACGGGCCGTTGGGCCATGTGTGCCATGTCTGGATGTGAAGCAGGAATTCATGCCACAAGTCGGCATTATTAAT
Source organism: Cladocopium goreaui (assembly GCA_947184155.2). Taxonomy (NCBI): domain Eukaryota; class Dinophyceae; order Suessiales; family Symbiodiniaceae; genus Cladocopium; species Cladocopium goreaui. Next base: position 9,586 of record CAMXCT020004109.1, on the reverse strand, counting down.
ATAACTACTCCAAACGCCCGTTTAAACATCTTAGGTATGTCCTGGACAAAAAAAAGCAGCTGCTTGCATATCCATGTCTTGCTATGTACTCAATCATACCCCTTTGAAACGGGACCTTTCACACGATGGATCACTGCCAGGACACCACCTGAAAAGGAGCTCTCCATCAGAGATTTCACTTGCTTCTCCTCAGAGTCACCAATGACCACATGCACTGTGGGAAAATGTGCAAAAAAAGTGGGAAAATGTTAGAAAATGGGAAATCTCTGTATATATCTATCTATCTATCTATCTATCTACCTACCTATCTATCTATCTATCTATCCTGAAGATTGATCAATCACTGGAAAGCTCTTCAAACGACACACTGTGCAAATGGTCAGGTATGTCATGGTACCTCCAGGTAAGCCAACCACCTAAGCTGCAGCACACACAGCCAAATGTTTCCACTTCCCTGATTACCCTTCGAGTTACTAAAGCAATTGTAAAAACCTCCGGTAGTTCTGGTATATACCTTATTATACAATCCAAATATAACCAACCCATAGTAAAGGCGCCCAATTCCATTGGGTTTCCGTCTCCGGATTATTTCTTAAAGGTAGTATACCCCCGGACCCAGCTGCAAGGGTACCATTCAAACGACCCTAACAATTCTAACCGCTGCAAGGCATCAATCCTCTCCATGCCCTTTGTCAAGATCACCTGCAGATTCGTGAGACACTACAAGTTCTGATGGTGAAAATTGGATGGTTTTAACATTTGTTGCCATATACTTATGTAATAACTTATATAGTACTACATGGAATCGTTGTGGAATCTTATACTTCGCTAATCATTCCAATTCGGCATACTTAATTATATAATAACCTTACCATATGGGTCCGTCGCAAAATGGGGGGGTAGCCCAATATCCGGCCATTTTAATGGGCATAAATGATGATCAATTTTTAGTGGGGAATGTGGTTCCGAATTTTCAGACAAACCCATGTTCGCTTTGTTGATATCACACCCATCAGTGCCTGTTGCAGTTGAAAGACCACACTTCGGGTTCAAATCATGTACAATCTCCACCTGACTTTGGGAGACCTATCTCTTTGAAGCATCTCTACATCCTCATGATGACCTCATGTTGCTTCTTAGCCCCAGTTGCCTCTGTTTTTGCAACAAAAACGTGAAACTCCTATGTTTCTGGGTTTTCTTCGAGTGACCTCACAGGGAGAGTTTCCTGATTTCATGGAGAAAGCAGTGGCAGCAGGGGTTCGGTCCAAGGCGCCATATCCTTCGCAGTGGCCAAACCTGAAAGCGCCTGCATGCCGCCCATGAACTCATCCTTGGTCGGTTGATCCAGCTGTGCTGGGAAGCTCAATGGCCAAAAAATTGGCCTGCGAACTCATCAAACGAAAAAAACAAACTGCAAAAAATATCAACATATCAATCGCACAGTGAGTTTGAAGTTGGAGCTGGTTCCCCATTTGGATCCATCCCCAACTCCTAAGACCGAAGGCTTGAATTCAAGCAGCAAGGTCCAGCTCACCCTCACCATCCTGAGCCACCGGCAATGCCGGGCTGTTGGCAGAGTTCTGGTTGCATCAAACATGGAGATTTTGGGGCTTCAACTAGCTCAAAAACATTGCGGGATCGAACTACAGGAAATAGCAGGGATTGAACCATCGAATATGGCTATCGACTATTATTGAATATGATTATTGCTTACAAGTTATGTGCAGCTCAGGGAACGGCACAATTAGTCATGATGGGACCCGCATGCTTGGGCACAGCCGGGCACAGCCGCTCAGTGCTTTTGTGATGAGAAAACCTTCTTGGTGTTTCGAGCAATGCTGGAAATCATGGTTCAGTTGAAGATGATCTTTTCCAGGAGGAACATGACAATTGAAATGACTGAAACGAATCATGGAAACATATGCCATGGCTTCAGCTCAAAACGCGAAGGATGGCAACTAATTAGACCTAGATTGGACCTATTCGAGCAAAGATCTCCATCATTTCAAGCTTCCGAGTTGATCCTTATTTTTTTAATGAGATTCCAAACACATTGTTGCACACGTATCGATATGTATATAACTATCTGTCCTCAAGGTTTGGTAGTTCCAGCCCCCTGGCCTTTCATTCACCAACATTTGCCACCAGGTCTACTGTTCAAACCAACCCAAAAACTGGAAAAAAATCAACTCCAACTAGAATTGAGTGGTAAACTTACGGCCAAACACCTTGATTTGCCCGCGCTTGTCGGCGGCCATCTTCGTATGTGCTGAAGACGTGGTAAAAATGGGAGTTTTTTGCATCATGGCTAACTTCATGTTCTATATCGGCACGCACAGCATAGGGACCTGTGCGAGTCTCTTATCATCATCATCATCATCATCATCATCATCATCATCATCAAACCCTTATTGAAGATCTTCAATGGATGTAGAAGTTTAACGGGGGTGGGAGAATTAAACCCTTATTGAAGATCTTCAATGAATGTAGAAGTTTAACGGGGGTGGGAGAATTAAACCCTTATTGAAGATCTTCAATGAATGTAGAAGTTTAACGGGGGTGGGAGAATTAAACCCTTATTGAAGATCTTCAATGAATGTAGAAGTTTAACGGGGGTGGGAGAATTAAACCCTTTTTGAAGATCTTCAATGAATGTAGAAGTTTAACGGGGGTGGGAGAATTAAACCCTTATTGAAGATCTTCAATGAATGTAGAAGTTTAACGGGGGTGGGAGAATTACACCCTTATTGAAGATCTTCAATGAATGTAAAGTTTAACGGGGATGGGAAATTTATATTCCCTAAATACCCTTGTTGATCTTCCCAATTGAATGTAAAGTCTAACGTTTGATATCCCCAAGTGTACAGCATAGAAGGGGTGTGGGCGAATCGCGGTGTTTGCGCGTAAACTTACATGATCCGAATCTTTTTGGTGGTTCCCATAGTTTCTTATCTTCGGATTTGAGGATAGTTATCCCAATCCTACTCCCATATAATCCCATTCCCCTAATATCAAAGACCCCCGGAAACCATGGTGGATGTATAGCAAGCGATTCCCACATCTTTGGGACCATAGAATGGTGGTGTTTAATATTGGGCGGACAACATCAACCAACAGGAAACATCGTAACCCATCCCCAACAAGATAGAACCACGTTTTTATCAAGAGGTTGCATATGATTTTTGATAATTACATACTGTTACTTTTTTCCAGGCGTTCCACTCTTCTATGTCTTCTATCTATTTTGGGTTTGCAAAGAAACCAACCCACAAATCAACCAGTCACCAGGCCACATTTTTACCACGGCACGGTATCCAGGAGATGAAAGAGTTGTAGCAGCTGCGCTTCGTTGAGACCCATCACGGTGAGTTTGTTTTTGATGGTCTCAGCGACCGTAAGGCCAAGATGGGCCGGGGATAAAAGGGCCAGTTTTGGGAGAATTCTTCACAAGTGAAGGGGTTCGTAACGGTTATATAGTATAAAATCCAATTGGATTTTGAGATTTTTGAGAAAGAACTGAAACCATGATAGGGCTGTCATTGGTGCACGGGGCTGCATGTCATTGGAACCCGTCGCAACCGAAAGAAATGGTCTCCAGGTCTCAGGCCCCTAGCCTCTGGTATCCGCTGGTCAGGTTAGCCTTTTTGAGCTGGTAGGGTTCTTCATCCCTGGTTGGTAGAACATGCTTCCACGCTTCAGAACATGGCTATGGGATATAAATGGATATAGCCTGTCATACCATGCAAACAGGCTATGTCTAAGCGGATAGAACATGATATGAAATGATATGACATGATATGAAATGATATGAAATCCCGCTAGCAATGGCCAAAGCACGCAATTTCGGTGCACCAAACCAAGGTTTACCCAGAACAATATACCAGCAAACACATCCCTACAGCTCCAAACATGTTCCGAGATTGTGATTGGGGTTGTGGTTTGGGGTCTAAATAGCTTCTCCGAAGATATTTGGGGCACTAGGCTATAGAAAAGTAATGAAAACACCAAAAAAAAAACAACCAGAAGTGCTTGCAAGGCACTTCGATGCTGAAGGCATTCTTGAACTCTACTTCGGTCACCTGACCATGACGCATTGATCTGGCTATATATATATATATATTCATGAGAAAAAAACTATCCATTCACTAGCCATGACTGGGTGTTGTAATAAACATTCCCCCAGTCATTCCCAGTCACAGGGTTTCTTAAAGCCCAATTGGGGATGGTGATGCTGGTCTCCCCTCCAGGTGATCTACCTACACCTACATGAGAAACTACCAATTCACTGCATCTTGGCTGGCTAAATGCAGTCAAAATCACATTTAAGTGTAATTGTGCTGATGACGTCTATGCTAATTGCTACCCTCTGGTAAACTAACAGTTTGCTATTGAAAATGGCCCATAGAAATGGATGTTTTACCTATAAAAAATGGTGATTTTCTATAGCTATGTAAACGTTTACCAGAGGGTAAACCTCCATTTTCCTAAGTGGTTTTCCTATGGTTTTCCAAGATCATCCAAGATCATCATCCTCCGAACGCCTGGCCGCTACCGTCCTCATCCAGTTCCACAAACATCTCCTGGCCGCCACTAATCCAGACATGTTCCCAAAGGAAATCAAACATGGCAATGGCAAATCCTCTCTATATATGTTTGTAAATATATATATATATATTATATATCCGCATATATATAAGTATATATCATTATTTGTATATATATATATCCGCACATATATATATAAGTATATATCATTATTTGTATATATGTATATCCGCATATATATATATAAGTATATATCATTATTTGTATATATGTATATCCGCATATATATATATATAAGTATATATCATTATTTGTATATATATATACATATATTTACATATATATATGTATCTATATATACATATATGTATACACACATATATATATATGCGTGTATATATATATATATATGTGCGCTGAAATGCACGTAGCATAGATGGAGCCAGACTTGCAGATCACTTTTCAGGATAAGAAACCACGGTTGGCTTATGTTGCTTTTCTTTTCCATATTGTTTTTTTCTTTCAATTTACTGGAAGGTATATTGGTTTACCGATAGGAATTCCGGCCAAACATATTCGATTCCTAGAGACCAAGGAGATTGTTGTATACCACTGCACCCTCCAGCGGTTCAATGGGTCATGAGTCATGAAGATGTTCTGGGAATCTTACCGGATCCTACTGTGGAATAGTTTTCTCCCAAGCGTTCCAAGAGGTCAATGTTCGAAAACCCTAGGCCCTAGCGGGGCCAAGTTAGTCTTTTTTTTTGGCAAAAAAATGGAGATGGGACACCCAACAGTTGGCACATGCTGGGACATCCACCGCCGGAAACATCAGAAACTGATCCAAAAATGTCATTCCCATCTTACAAAAATAATCTAAAATATATGAAATACCATTGAAATACCTAGTCCAAGTACCCACAAAAAACGGTGCTCTATCCCAAAACATCTGTAGTTTTACACCCAAAAAATGGTGGTGTGACCCATATATATATATGCATAATATGTATATATATATATATATGAAATACCCGTGGGTGTCTCTCGGGCGTAGCCTGCTGGTCACCTGAGGGCCACAAGACCGACCATTTGGTCACCTGGGTAGAAGACGACCTTGAAGAAATTGGAATCGTTGTTGATGTGGTTTCTTCAATAATCCCATAGGAGAAGTATCAAAGATATATTTGATTATTTGATTCTATATATATATATATGTGTGTGTGGATACTATATGTTCAGTACTTAAGGTTGTAAGTATTCTAGCTGAAGTTCAGTCTTTAAAAGATCAATTTGTTTGCGAATCCGCTGTTAAGAACTGATTCCACGACGAGTCTGAAAGCACACATGAAATCTTTATATTTGCAGTCTGCACACATGATACTGAAGTGAATGTATAAAGCAAAATCATACATACAGCATACTTGATCATAGATTCATTTCAGAACCTCGAAGAGCCGCTGAAGTCTGAAGTCGACCCCAAAATCAGACCACCAGAATCTCAGAAGTGGCTACCAGTCCTTCAAGTTCTCAATCTCCTTCTCTTTCTGCAACATCAGCCTAGGTGCTCAAATGTGCCCAGTGTGACCGTGGTCGATCTTTGATTTGTTAACATAAAATAGTTGCTTCCAGTGGAAGGTGCTACTTCAATTGCAAATTATCCATTGTTTGAAGGTAAATCCCAAAGAATCCTCAGCCAGGGATTTATCAATCCAAGTTTTGGCATCAACCCAATGTACAGTTTGTTTCATGTCATATTCTCGGTTTTCACTACTTTTTCACTGCTGAAAAAACATAATTGTGGAGTCACAATGGGATACCGGCCCATAATTGTTTCTCAACAATTGCTTTCTTTCCTTGCTTCTGTATGCCAATAGTTGGATGCTATAATAATAATACAATAATATACTAGACATTGACCAAACCTGAGGTTTCTGAACGTGTTTGACCCATGTGGAAACAAATCAAACACGTCCCCGACACCAAGCTGCTGTTTGGCCAAATCAGCCTCATCGGCCTTGGAGGTCCTTGGGAAGCACTAAGAAACCAGCAGGGCTCACATGGCCGAGCTAAAAGCCTCATCAACACGCACATTATTACTGTCTTATATGTATATATATATATATAGCCTCCGGTTATTTCACATAGCCATGGTATAGATGGCCCATTTACAGATGGTTTATCATGGTTTACCTATTAAAAATGGTGATTTTCCATGGCTATGTCAAATAACCAGATGGTATATATAACGGCTTGGTGGTTGAGACACCACCCGGGAAAAAAAAAAAATCTTCACTGGGGATCTCATCCCGAGATCCAATGGCTGAAAAAACACTTTTTTTTGAAACCACCAATCAGGTAAGCTCCGGGAAGTTGCTGAAAAATCTACTCTTGTGAAAAATGAACCTTCAAATTTTGGCATGAGAAAATATCACCATAGGTTAGTAATCTAAAATCCCCGTTTATGGCTAATCTTTGTAGATACCCTAAAGAGCATGTTGCTGCTTAACATTGCTTAACTGATTAGTCATGATTAGTCTATGTCTCTTTCGTTGTTATGGGAAAAACACGCCACGGATTTGAGTCTTTTCTTAATTTACTGCGAAACTAGCCTGGGGATTTTCATCCCATACATCTCAATTTCTTTCTCGACCCATCCATTCAAAACTACCCCTAGGGTTTCACCCTGCATAAATCCAATTCCACTCATTTTCCCCCGTTTTGTGCAGTTTGGTATCTCAAAGGCCTCATTACAAATGAGGGCAGTCACCAAATTGGAGAGCACCTGACCACGAAAAGCGGGTGGGACCTGGTGCTAGAAAGGTGTGATATTCCTATAATTTGAGAATTGAAACTCTCTCTCTCTCTATTGAAAATTGCCATTTATAGTAGATTTACCCAATAAAAATACTGATTGTCCATAGCTATGCTATTTACCAGAGGGTAAAACTACCGTCATGAACCATTGAACAACCGACCATGCGTCGGATGGTGCAACGTGTACAGCAACGAGTGACGAGATAGGCCCAGGCTGTAAAGGTCCAAAGAAAAATCCTGGGCGCCAAAAGGTTGTGGCTCGAAGCGGTGCGCGAGTTGGTTCGGGGGGCAACCAATTTAGACTGGTTGGTGGTATACCTACCCCTCTGAAAATATTAGTCAGTTGGGATTATTATTCCCAATATATGGAAAAATAAGAAATGTTCCAAACCACCAACCAGGTTAGACAGTTAGTCAGTTCACAACTGCCATATTTTATGGGCATCCCCATTTTCACAGCAACATATCATGCGAGTATATATCATATTGTTAAACTGGTTATTGTTAAACTGGTTGGTGGTTGAGCCTACCCCTCTGAAAAATATGAGTTCGTCAGTTGGGATTATTGTTCCCGATATATGGAAAAAATGTTCCAAACCACCAACGTATAATTTGTTTCAAAGTCAGTTGCGGACTGATTAATAGGGCGCAACCATATTTATCATATTTCCCGTTTGCTTTGAGGTGTTCGAAGTTCTTGATTTCAGCAAGGAGGGGTGACCATCTGTAGCTTGTAGTTACTAGAAATTACTCATCATATCCCATCATCCATCATCCCAAATCACCATCACCCTCTGGTAAACTGTCCCGTAACTATGGAAAATCACATTTTTTCTTGGGAAAATCCATGATTTCTATGGCCATGTTCAATAGATCAATAGCAAACTGTAATAAATTACCAGAGGATAAGCCCTCTGAAATTCATCCAGTTCCCCAGTTCCAAGGGGCCAAATGTAGGGCTGCTGTTGCATCAGCGCGTCCATGATGTCCTGTGAATCGTCGGCCCTCAGAAACCTCCAGGTTTCGGGAGCGGGTTGAGTGGGAAATGAACATCCCTTGGGTGGGAGGTAGATTCTTAGATTGAGGCTCGAGGTAGATTATTTTGTTCATCCGATTTCATCCATCTTGATGAACCCCCAAAGACTCTTCATCTGTAGCAACCAACGTGTCCAACGTCTTGAATCTTTGGGTCATCAACCTATATAGGGGTCTCCAGCCCTGAAACTCCTTAGAAAGCTACTGAAGGTATCTAAAGAGCTCAGTCTCCGCGGATCTTTGTCCGGGAAAATTGCGCTAATTCAACAATCCATATGAGTTGCAACGGGATCTCATATCCCATTCCAAGAATTGTAGGGATCTCATTTTGGGATCTCATTTTGGGATCTCATTTTGGGATCTCATTTTGGGATCTCATTTTGGGATCATACACTTAGTAACTCATGTCCCAACACAGAAATCACACCATGGTAGGTTAGTAGTAGTAGTAGTAGTACTAGTAGTACTAGTAGTAGCAGTAGTAGTAGTAGTAGCAGTAGTAGTAGTAGTAGTACTAGTAGTAGCAGTAGTAGTAGCAGTAGTAGTAGTAGTAGCAGTAGTAGTAGTAGTACCATGTAGCATCCCAACTCATCGGATCTTCCGCACCTGATGAGGGTCAGCATCGAATACCAAAGGCCTCGGAGAACGTCGCCTGACCTGGACATCCTGGACCTCGAAAAATGTGGTACCCCACCAGTGATGTTTGTTGGTTTATAAACCCCATTAAGTATAGCATAGTATAGGTATATCTACCATAAACCATAGTGACATTGGAGTTATTTGCACCAACTTAGCTAATCAATGGGAATTTCAGGATCCTAAAATGGAGGTACTGTACCATATGTTTGGCCATATGTTGTGGGGATAGTCCCTGAAATTTAGGGTTGAAAAATAGGCCTTACATATATAGGTACCTCCAATCAATCGGTTCCTGTTGCATGGCCAGTGAACGAACTGGGGCACCACCTTGTGGGATTTACAGTAGATGGCCTGGCGATGCCTACCGAAGAGTCAAAAAAAACCTCCGTTGGGCAGCATGCAGCCTACATCTTATCTTGGCTACAGTATATTTAATATGATTATATACTGATTTGATGCATTGACCTATCATAACCAATGATATTCAATGATTTTCAAATGCACATTGGAAGAACACCACCCCGGGCCGATCCAAAACTGAAGCCGTGGTTTC
>CAMXCT020004108.1:5946-45849 GCA_947184155.2 Cladocopium goreaui | reverse complement strand
GCCAGTTTCAATAGCTACCTTAGTTAACTGAAGGGTATTAACATTCCATATCATCCTGTTCATATCCAACGACATATCCCACTATGACGCTATATCCCATTATATCCCATTACAATCATCAGGATATCTCATATTAACATAATCCTCGTTATAGAGTCATGGCTTGTGGATCTTATATCTATAAAAATGGGGACCTATGAGACTTCCACTTAATCTACAGGCGGAATTTTACATATATTACCCTCTGGTAAATTAACATAGACCCTGGCAGTCATCGGGGTTGGAAGATTAGTTTCCATTAAAAATGGGTGATTTTCAGGGTCAACAAGTTAATTTACCAGAGGGTAAATTCCCATTAGATCCCATTCATTCCCATTAAGTCACCATAAAAACCCATTAAGTCACCATTAAATCCCATTAAAGTAACAGTTTGCTATTGAAAATGGCCCAGTCGAAATAGTGGATTTTCCCATTAAAAATGGTGATTTCCCATTAAAAATGGTGATTAAAAATGGTGATTTTCCATCACAATAACCATCCCATCAGCCCATCAGGCGCCGGCAGCGCCATTCCGCCGGCCATGGTCGACCCGCGGCTCCATGAGACACGGCAGAGCAAGCTGCTCTGCGCGGAGCTTCTGGGGGCCTTAGTACCTTGGTGGCTGGTGGTCGATTCAACCACTAAAAATGGCCATTTTGAAGTGGATTTACCAGCATTTGATGTGGATTTACCACCATTTGAAGTGGATTTATATGGGATTTACAACCATTTTAAATGGATGTGCCATCATTTTAAGTGGATTTACATGTATTTAACACTATTCTAAGATATTTTTAGCGGATTTGCCACCTTTTTAAGTGGATTTGTTCATTACCATTTTAAGAGGATTTTTTAGGAAGGATGATCATAAACCAGTGGAATATGGGACACAACATGATAAAACAATGAACATATACCTCAAGTTACATGGCCTGTATTTGTCATAGGGGATGGTCAAAAACACATTATATTGGTATGTACACATTATCGAAGGGCATGTCAGCAATGCTTAAACTCTGATTATACAAACACTACTTGTACATGCTTAGATTTGTTTTTGTGTTCAATCCAATATGGGATTCCCTACGCACCCAAAAAATACATTCAAAGCATGGCTGTGGAACATTATTTTCATAGTGAACATTGCCATGATTGGCTTCCATCTCTGTTTTCAGGTGGGTATAAGCCGGTGCGTCAACAGTCAGACCATGTAAGTGACTTAACTATGGTTCATGGTAGATACATATATATATATACATATATATATAGATGATGAGGCTTATGTGTGGGGGGCAGCACCTTGTATAGAATGCAGATCAAAAACTGTAAAACTGCGAGTTGCAACCAGCGGATATGAAGATACACTTGGTCAATAACGAATCAGACTAGGGAGCTGGGCAAGCACTTACTTGGGAGTCTTGATCAATAAAACTAGTGATATAAATGCTCCCTGCCACTCCGAATGAGCGAGCCAATTTGGAGCCATATCTATATCCAATTGTAAATGGCTGTGATCCAAGATTAGAAAAAAAAAACTTCCCCAGAGCGAAGTTGTTGGTTTTCATATGTTTTTCTCATCCAGTACTTGTAGGAAGCAATAATGGTACGCAGCAATTATCAATTCATCGCTTTTCGGATGGCACAGAGGTGGTGGTGGCATTGGCGCCTGTGCTCGTCTATCAGGCTCACAGCATGGGATTGACGACTTTCAGCACTGGTACTTAGTGTCACATATACGAATCCATATGACTTGTTGAAATTCAAGCAGTTCCATTCATGTATGATCTTGACATATGCATATATAATCATATATATATATATTATTATATATAGATGATGTTGCCATATTTCCCAGCAAACTATGCAGGCCGTCCCAAGAAGACATAAAAAATCAGGTTGGACATCACTGATCCCCATCCCGATTGATTATACGGATAACACAAACCATCAATCATTCCAAATATGCGCTCAACTGGTGTAAATGATATATATATACACATATACAATATATTATATATACACATAATATTATATATATACATAATATTATATATATACATAATATTATAGAAAAAACATATTCACTGGTTAATCCCCTCAAACCATGACTTCATATAGATCAAAAATTGCAAGTAGGGATTTGTAGCATTGTTTTTACAGCTCCAAATTCACAGTGCAGGGATACTATGGAAATGATTAATCATGATTTTCGTAGCAGTAATCTCAAAAATGCCTTTAGTGTTAAGTACCCTAGACATTTTGCTTTATCATAGAATTGGATTATGGGAAAATTTACAGGAAAGCCCGATCAATTTGATGGTAAAAACCCATGGGTTTCCGGTTAAGATTTTCCCTTAAACCAATCCAGTGACTTTAGCATTGGATTTCTTCCTTTTTTTGGGGGTCTCGCACATTGGCGTATTCTCTTTATCTGAGGATGGGATCCATCGATCAATCCTAGGGATTTTGCTAACCGCAAACATGACTGCCCCAATTTAATCACCGGGGTTGACGAAGGTGTTTTTCACCCACCAACAGAGACAGTCTGGCTTTTTATTACGGGGCGTCATTTAGACTGGGCGGGTTTAGGGTTTCTGTTTGGGTGGCTTAACCATGGTGACAGATTCGAGTATTTGATTAAATACACCATGCTATTCATCTCAGTTTACCCAGATTAATCACCTGCAAAAAAAAAAAGTTGGTTGAAATAAATCTCATTAAGTGTGTGTGTGTATATAATATATACATACGGAGGCTTCTTAAAATGTAGGATCCCCAAAACCATAGGTTTCAATGATCTAATTTTGGATGATTTGGGGGCACCCCCATTTTACGACACCTCCGTCTATTATAATTATTCAACATGACCATGGCTCACTGGAAATTCCAACATATAGTTTTAAGCCAAGTATTGCAGATTGCAGGTCTGTGAAATCCTCATCGTATGCGTCTATGAGCTATGACAAACACCCAAGACCAGTATTTCAGGTTGTCTCAAAGAGTCCAGTAGCATCTTGTTTCAATTTTCGTATTAAATCACATTTTTTGGGATCTGACCACAAACCCAGGGACCAAGGGCACTCGCCTCGTGGACCCCGGTTCCAGGGATGGTATGCCTTCGTCTCCCTCTCGACGCTTCTGATGTCCCTGACCCTGGTCCAAGTGGCCATGAAGGCGGCGCTGCACAATGGCCTGCCGTACCCGTATACCTTGACGGCGCCAGGGTGGCATTGCAGGCTGTTTTCATGGGGATGTGACCATATTTGACCATCATTTTCATGGAGATTTTACGTTCAAAAACTGGGATTTAAGCATCAAAAATGGGGCATCGAACTATCAACGATGGTTGAGCCATGAACAATTTGGATTTTGCCAAGAAACATTATGGTATGATGTGGAAATAATCAATATACAATGATATGTATATTATTATATATACATATATATACAATGAGTAATGGGGATACTCTGGAGGCGAAACATAAGATAAGCATGGAACTATGTGTTTATACTCATTTCTAAGTGATTTTTGTGTATCATATTAACATATATGTATATATGATAAATTATACCTTTATATTTCTACATCTATTATTTATATCATACAGATAAACATACACATAATGATTATAGATGGTTATAGTTACTGTATACGTCGTCCCATCATCCTCCCCAATGTCATATGATATACATTATATGCAAGGTCGTGCCCACCCAGTTATAGATTGGTTCATAACCCCCATTAATCATGTACATCATTTGTTTTAGTATTATTGTGTCATCCGATCATTCTCTTATATCATCCCATATGTATACATACATATATATATATAAATACACACATGACATCATAACATAGATATATTGGGATTTAGATATGAGGAATATGATAATATCAAACCCCACATTCCAAGTTTTGAGGACCATTATCCACAGCATCTATAAAATATAGACAACAAAGACTACATATATAGATTATGTCGATTATTATATAGATTATATAGATTATATAAATAAATTATATTAATTATATAGATTATATAAGTTATATAACATATCGATTATACATTCAGTACCAGCTTTTCAACTATCATAAAAGCAGGTCATATTATGTATATAAACTCTATAGATTATATATATATGATGATTATATAGATTATATAGAGTATGTAGATTATATAGATTATATACATATTACATATATATTATATCGATCACATAGACTAAATATAGATTATGTATATACATATTACCCAGCAAGTCTAAGGGACAACTTTTTGAGGTCCTTTTAGAGATCTCGTTTTTTAAGTGGTCCCAAAAGGAACATGTTCAGCATAGTTATATATATTCTATACCCTCTAGTAATTTAACATAGCTATTGAAAATGACCATTTATAGTGGATTTTCCAAGAAAAAATGTGATTTTCCATAGCTATGTTAGTTTACCAGAGGGTAGATCTATTCCCACCATTTCTCCGAGGCCCTGCACATGTCACTGACGGTGCTCACCGCCTTGGCCACCGGCCCGCCGCGCTCGGGCGAGCTCGCTTTGGCCTTGCGGACGCTGCCGGCCTCCGTGGCCAGCGGCGCGGCGGTGTTGATGCACAACGTGGCGCTGACGCAGGTGGGAACGATGGGGGAAAAATTGGGAAAAAACCTGGGGAAACCCATGGGAAAATGCTCACAAATGATGTTTTTATGGAAGAAACATGGGAAAAACATGGGAAAAACAAACCATGGGAACATGATGGAACATTGACTTTTTGTGGGAAAACCATGTTTTATGGGAAAAAATGAAAACACATGGGGAAAAGAGGAAACCATGTTTCAAACGGGAAAAGGTGAATGCAACTTGCACAGAACAACATGGGATTGGACGAGGAAAAGTGTGGATTTGAACTGCAAAAATGCCAAAGTAAGCAGCACAATTGAGTTTCTGAATCAACCAACCAACATCAGTGATGTGGCCAGCCAAAATTTAGATGTCGATATACCTAGAAGACCCTGGATTTCAACCAGTTTGTTTTGCTGTGGTCTCCTGACGGGTTGGTTGATGTGCAGGGTGATGGAACAGAATTCTACCCTCTGGCAAGCATACAAAACACTATGGAACATATTTTTGAAAATCACTGTTTTTTTGATGCATGGGTCATTGATATTTTCCAATAATGTGGTTTGAACAATCATATCACCCATTTGGGAATGGTTTATTCTATTTATACCACCTATTTATGGTGAAATGAGGACTATTGAGGATGGTTTATGATTGCTTTACCAATCTTATTTTCCCAACATTATTTTCCCATTTTCCCATTCCTAACCACATTGTTTATGTGAATCATCAAACGATTTTGGCGGTTTCCTTCTAGGCGAGCGTGAGCTTCGTGACAATGCTTGGGACCTGCACACCGGTGGTGACCTACTGTGACTTGGTGATTTGTGTCAAGGGGATTCACCAACAAAGATGGGAATATCACGGGAATATTTCACGGGAATATTTCACGGGATAGAACATGAAACACCGGAGACCAACTCAAAAGTCACCCCATGTCACCCCCAAATTTCGAGTTTGATCAATTGATATCAATTGCTTCCACCATCTTCCACCAAAAAAGGTCAGTTCCAGCTGCTCCGGGCCTCAAATTGAGGTGTTGAGTTGTTCATTGGACATCGACAAGGCACCTGGAAGAGTGGGGTCCCAGTCTTGATGGCGTGCGTTGGAGGCGCGCGGGCCGCACCATCTTGCACCGGGGGAATGGCGGCCAGCGTGACGTGGTTTTAAGATGTTTCAAATACATTCAAATCCCATGACGGATCCATGGTGCTGCTATATATGGTAACATGGATCCCATCAATATACCCCCTTTATGTTAGTATATATACCAGCACCGTGGATCCTATGGGAATATAGTAGCATTAAATATATGATATACAATGATTTAGACATACATATTAATAAGATTATGTTTCAGAAATGGCCATCGAACATACATTCCATAGCTAATTATGTGAGAAATTACCGGAGGGTATAGTGTATAATATATATATATGATACATACTTGAATACTTGGTTGCTCATCCCAGTCAGTAAGTGGAGTTCAACCGCAATTAGACTATAGTTTCCAATTTCTTTTCCAACTTCAAACCCATCATAGACTTGGCTAACGAACTGGGGCACCACTTTAATCCTTTTTATAGATGCATCATTTCCCCAATCCCAGAATTAAGGTAACATGTGCAGTAAAACCTTGGATTTGGAACATGTTGGGATAAGAACCATGGATTTAAGGAAACACATCCATGTTCTCCGAACTCGTCCCTTTAATATTTCATTTGTTTTTTCGAATATATTGTTTAAATTATTCAATATGTATATATATATATATATTATACATATGTTTATTTATTGAAATTCAATATTTAAAATATTTATACTTTTTTGCCTTATCAAATTATAATCACATATATATTATATATATAGGCCAAGGTAAATATTTAATATATATATATAGGTCCAAATTATTTTGTGCTTAAACATATATATATATATCATATATCATTATTTTTCAAATTTTGATATATGAGTAAATATTAACATCCATCCGATTTTGACCAAAAAAAGAAACACCAGATAATTTTCATGATGTAATTCCTCAGAATTTGGGACTCAAATCCATCAATATTTCCACAACATCTATCTGGTTATTTGTTACATAGCCATGGAAAATCCACCTATTTTTAATAGGTAAACATAGCTAAACCATCTATTTCTATGGGCCATCTATACCATGGCTATGTTAGTCATAACCAGAGGGTAAATGATTTTGTCCATTACCCATAGGATCCATGTATGCTATATATGGTAACATTTACCATCAATGTACCCCCAATGTTAGTATATATACCAGCACCATGGATCCTATGGGTAACCAAACGGTATGTCCCAAAAAAACCTCCGTCCCCATGGCTTTCCGCCACCGCCTTCCGAGGTGCTCTCTGTGTCCGTGGCGAACGGAGCAGCTCCGTAGTGGCTCTGCTGCTGGTCCTCTGTGGATGCGCCTCACGTAGCGCGGAGATCTCGTCATTTTCGGTGGGGAAAGGCTAAGGAAAAGCTAAGGAAAACCATATAGGGATATATACTGCAGGGGATTTTTCAAGCGATTGATGGATTTTGATTTTGAACACCAAGAATTTGTATGATGATTTGAGGATATTTGACTGATTTAGGCATGAAAACACTGGGACATGTCCCAGTTAAGCTTGAAGTATTGAAGGATTTACCTTAGACATGACAAAATTTGAATTTAGCTGATTTGAACATCAACATATAGGAAATTCAGTGATTTAAGCATCTTTAATTTTTTTCTGGATGCAACGGATTTCAGAACCCCAAACTGAAGAGGTGACCAGTCCAAACATAGTGATGAATCATAAAACGGTGGGATTTAACCAACAAAAATTGGGATTTAGTTAGGAAAAAGGATACATCTCACTCCCCGTTTACAGGGATTCAAGGTACCATCAACACATATCAAAACAAAAGGGTTTTCACCATCAGAAAGGGGGCTGAATTTTGGGAAAATATTGGCCAATGATGCTTTTTCCGCCATAAACGGGGAAGGTATGCATTGATTGCCTAGCCAAACAAACATTGGGCAATGTGGTAAACCCAACAATAAACCTTCCCCAACAATGGCCTCAATATCACCATAGATGGGTAGTATAGATGGGTAGTATTGACCATCCCCAAAGTGGTATGTTGATTATTGGGTTTACCACAGTATCTCAGATGAGACATTTGGGATTGCACCTTACATGTGATGTGTGTCAGGGCAAATTAATAATTATTTCAATGGGAGATCTTCAGGATCCTAAAATGGAGGTACGTTAGTACCATATTTTTGGCCATATGAATTGTGGGGATATCCCCTTACATAGGCCTTATATATGGTAGGTACCTCCAATTTAGGTTCCTGAAATGGCCATTACACCTCACTAGCTTCGATTGCCTCATTTTACAATGTGTGTCCACTAGGATTTTCTCAAAGAAGCTCTTCAAAGATTGGGCCTTAATCTTGGGTTCACCAGCAGGGAGGAAAAAAAACACAAAAACAACACACACAAATGATCAAATATGATCAAATATGTGTGTATATACAGCCCGAGAGTTGGTTAAGAATCCGAAAGCTTGAGGCCCAGGGTCCCTCAAATTCTTATTTTTAAATGCAGGCAAATTTCCACCCTCAAATTCTTAGAGCATTCTTAGTTATGTATTGTATGTATCTGCGCAATTTGGAGTGGGCTTAAACGAGGCAACGAGGTGGAGTTGGCAGATTTAACAAGAGGCATGCGAAAAAAACAATTTTGTAGAGCCTGATTTTCTTTTTTTTGCAAAGTCGGGCTTGTCACTGAGTTTCACAAGGGCAGTGCCGAAAAAACAATTTTTGAGGTCACGATCTTTTTTTTTGCAGTGCCTGGCTTGACCCCTTCAATGCGAAAAAACAATTTTTCAGAGCCTGAATATCCAAGGTTTCAGGTTCCCATTTCTATCCACATATAGATTTTGAGTGGATTGGAAGCAGTCCAAGCATGTGCGAAAAAACAATTGTTCGGAGCTTGAAAATTGTTTTTCTGCAAAGCCCGATTTCATAAGGCCATAAGGGGTCACTCCACAAAAAAGAAACGCAAAGGGGAATTGCAAACCTCACGTATAAGCAGTAATTCAAGAATTTGGCAATCCTATTCCAGGGTCCCTCAAATTCTTGAAGTACATAAGTCCTATGTGCTTGGTATAGCTGAAAATATGTAGCCCGCCTTGGATCCGAGTCCCTCAAATTCTTATACAGTGCATTCTTATACAATACTCAAGCTGTATATATATATATACATATTTATATTATAGGCCTCATATAAGCCATAACATCTATGACTGGGATATATATATATAGTGAGATTGATGATCCTTTTCGTGGTTCAGCCCCCTTTTGCCCATTGAGACGACCGTGTTTTTTTCAAATGACGCTAGGGCGGTGATTTTCAGCTGGGATGCCACGGCCCATCGTTCGGACAAAAAAAACGATTTGGACTATGAAAGGTTGTGTTTTATCATGAACTGTTTAAAACTAGGGGATGGAAAGTGCAACACCAAAAACATCCAAAACTCGAACTTAGAACTTAGAACTCCCCAAAGTCCACCATTGTTTTTTTTACAAATGTGCTATGGTCAAGTTAGTTGGATTGGATTGATTGGATGTACCCAGTGCTGGATGGTCATCAATCCAAATTGGGGGAATTCCACCCATGATCTTTGGCCATTCTGGATGAGCAACGACCATGGCACATACCCTCTGGTAAACATATAAAAAACTATGGAAAATCACCATTTTCAATGGGAAAATCCACTATAGATCACCATTTTCAATAGCTATGTTAGTCATTACCAGAGGGTATGTTGGACACCCGGCCCCAAAGGTAGCATGAAATCCATCTGGCAGCAGCGGCTTCTGGTCCTTGACGAGCTGGGCCCGGCCCGCTTAGCTGTGTCTTGATCGAACAACAGCAGACCATCCAGGTGGACTGTTCCAGCCGCCAGCAAAATGGGAAAACCGAACGGCCATGGCGTCAACAATGACTTACCCGGCATGGTAATGACTAACAGTTTGCTATTGAAAATGGCCATTGAAATAGTGAGTTTTCCCATTAAACATGGTGATTTTCCAGTTCGCTATGTTAGTTTACCAGAGGGTAACTGGATTTAACTGGTGGTTAGTTGGATCTGTTTTTGCTTCTTGTTCATGATGAAAGTCACGAAAGTGATTCTCCCTGACAGTGTCATATCATTTGGACGAGGTGAAATCAGCAATGCCGAGAAATTCACCAGTGGACCAGGGGGGTCCATATTTTCGATGTGATTCAATGTTTGATTGGCACAATGCGCATTTGATGGAGGTCCTGTGTTGACAGTGTCGGATGTCCAGTCTGTTTGCATTCCGAACGTGTGCTAAGCCACAGCTGAATTCTAATGACACTTACATATTCCTTTGGTTCCATGACAATGAGATCGACTGTGCTTCATGTTTTTCACATACTGTACTTTTCCTCATTCTGGGTTTGCTAAAGTGATTGCTCCAGAGCCCAAGGTCAGTTCAGTTACATCTAGGTGCGTATCAATGCCAAAGAAGACGTGTAGACCATCCTTCGGAGGTCCAAGTATTGGGGTAGCACTGGTACCACTTCACAATGGTTCTTCCTGAAAACTTTGACTTGGACAATAACTTGTGGCCCCCTGTGAAGAAACCCGCATTTTTGCTGATGAAATTCCGATTTTTCATTTGTGAAATCACTTTTTGTTGCTCAAATCCCTTTTAGATCACAACTTTTGACTTCGGAACCCCCAGAAACTTGGTGCTGCTAAGTAGGGAATGGAGGAATTGGATGATAGCTACTATAGTTTCTAGTTATTAGGGATCATTCCTCCATTCCCTACCAGGCCCTACCAGGCCCTACCAACCACCGGTAAGAAAAAAAGTTGGGATGACCATCCGCAGACCCGAAGCTGAGGCTTGGGGAGCCGCATGGACACTCCTTCTCACTCTGCCATTTGCGATGGTTGTTGAAGGAGCAGGCAAAGCTCCGAAACGGGCAGATAATTTCACAGTTTGCTATGGAAAATCAGCATTCTCAATGGGTAAATCATCATGTTTATGCTTTATCATCGAACTATATACCCAAAAGCTCTGGTTAGGCTAATTTCTACCTATTAGGTTATATCTTGTTTCCTGACTATTAGTTAAAATTTGTTTTTGACTATTAGGTAAAACACTTGTTTTACCTAATAGTCAGATTGCTAAAATAACCTATTTTTCTGTAGGTTATTTATATGAATAGCCTTTTTTCTGTTTGCTGTTTTGATGAAAAGGCTACGTTTTTTTTTTCAGTTTGTTTCTTTGAACAACAGACTTAAAAAGAATATAGTTGGAAGCAAAAGTTCGAAGAACATCAAAACAGGTCGCAAAAAGAAAACAAGCGTAACTTGATGTCTTTTTCTGCTTTAGGATGAGAAATTATTTCAAGATCTTTTTGTGAAGCCTTGGGAGTTTCTGGGGGCCCATGGCTTCACTTGTAGTGATGCTTGGCTAGATCAAATACAAGAGCATCAGCCTAGGAATGGCACCTATGTGGGGCTATCCTGCACATTTTTGGCATGTGTATTTGATAGACCTGGTTGGAAGTTGTATTCGAAACCATGTCATGGGCCTTTGGTGGGCTTATGTTGGGTCACTTGGTGGCTCTGCTGGGCCTATGTTCGGCCTATGTTGAGCAAAAAGATGCCGCCATTTGGGCTTATGTTCAGCCAATTTCAACCCAGACCTAAGAAAAATTAGGTCTGGGTTGAGGAAAACCGTCCTTTTTGGGCCATGCCCCAGCCATATTGGGCCTATTCTGTGCCAAGTTGGGGGTATGTTGGGCCTATCTTGCAGCAATTGGCACATCCACTGCTTGAGCTGCATGTCGCCATTTTACATTGTATAAAGTTAAATTTGACATGACTCATTTTTTGGCTTAAAATGAGGGTGCGCAGCAACATGCAAATATATCAGTGGAATATTTTGTTTGGATGGGCAAACCAACAAGGGATGGAAACACAAAACAACGCGTATATATATAATTATATGTTCATTTATCCACTTATTTTCTAGATCTATATATTTATAAATTGTTTATATCTGTATATAAACATGTGCTGCAACAATGGCAATGGATAGTTTTTCTGGGTGCCAAACCAGCACACAATGAAAAAAACAGTTCATGATTTGTCATGGTTTTTAAATACAATACTTTGACTTAAAAACACGCAAGACCAAACACCCAAGATGATAAAATCAACCGTTTTAAAAACAAAAAATGAAAATATAATTTGCTAGCATTGTTTTGGAAAAATCAATGAAAAATCAATGGAATACATCTAAATTCATGGGTGGTCATGGGTGTTCATGTGCGTTCATGGGCGCTCACCGGTGTTCATTTTTGTTTGGTGTGTTTTTCCATCCATCCATTTATTGAGATGAACATAGGTTTTAAGAGGAGGTCCCTGAGTGATTGTTCAACCTTGGACTGGATTGTTTCCGATTTTTTTGCAATACATTCAAAGGTTGGAGAACCCTAAGTGCTTGGCAAAACCTGGGTTTGAAAAACGCTTTGCGAAATCACTTTAATGATGGGCAGCAACAATCTTATAAACCAAAACATGTCAAGGTCTGGATGGCCTTTCACTCGTAGTGGTAGGAAAAAAACCATCAAGTGTTTGGTGACGATTGGATGTATTCAAAGTTTCCTTTGTGCAAAATTGGGGGTATATATACAAAATGCAAGGCACAAAATTGTTGTTTTTGCTTCGCGCACCGCCTTTGCAATGCAACAGTTGTGCCTTAGTGAACCTGACCCATCACTGAGGCGAGTCTCCAGTTTTGACATGTTTTTTCATGACAAAACATCCAAACCCCAAGGTTTGCCAATGACTTGGGATGATCATCCTTTTTATTTCTGAAGGCAGTGAAACGCACAGTTTACCTATAATTTGGAGTCCCTAACCTTTAAATTCATTGCAAAAAAAGTCAACCCAGAGCCAATGTATCACTAAAGGATTGTTTTTCCGGAATCTATGTTTGAAAAATAGGCGCTGCAACCCACAGTCAGTCAATCACTTCAAATTTAGCCCTGAAAAAACTGATCCAATTGTTTTGCATGACTTGGGGCGCTTCAGCCATCAATTTCATTGGCTTAAACATGGAAAAATCTATCCAAGGAAGTGTGTGCTTGACATGTTTGTCTCAAAAAAACACATTCTTTAGGAAAAAAAACGCATATTTTCTTTAAAAACAACGGTATTTTTGAAAAAACCAATGGTATTTTGCAAAAAAAGGCATGTGTTTTTTGAAAAAAACATTGTTTTTTTAAAAAAATAACATGTTTTTGGTCAAATTGTAAGGTATTGAGGTGTAAGTTTGGTGTAAGTTTACATCAAACTTACACTTCTTGGGGTGTAAGTTTACATCAAACTTACACTTGTGAAGTGTAAGTTTGATGCAAACTTACACCCTTGAAGTGTAAGTTTACTCCAAACTTACACTGGCAAGCGCAAGTTGACATCAAACTTACATTTACAAGTGTAAACTTACACTTGCCAGTGTAAGTTTGGAGTAAACTTACACTTCAAGGGTGTAAGTTTGCATCAAACTTACACTTCACAAGTGTAAGTTTGATTTAAGTTTGGTGTAAACTTACACCCCAAGAAGTGTAAGTTTGATGTAAACTTACACCAAACTTACACCTCAATACCTTACAATTTGACCAAAACCACGTTGTTTTTTTTGAAAAAAACAGGGTGGTCTTCAAAAAAAGGCTTGTTTTTTTTTCAAAAATACCGTTGTTTTTAGAGAAAATATGCGTTTTTTTTCCTAAAGAAAGTGTTTTTTTGAGACAAACATGTCAAGCACACACTTCCTTGGATAGATTTTTCCATGTTTAAGCCAATGAAATTGATGGCTGAAGCGCCCCAAGTCATGCAAAACAATTGGATCAGTTTTTTCAAGGCTAAATTTGACATCCAGCAATGCCCAAGTGATTGACTAACTGTGGGTTGCAACGCCTATTTTTCAAACATAGATTCCGGAAAATCAATACTTTAGTGATACATTGGCTCTGGGGTGGCCGTACTTTTCAGTGAATTTAAAGGCTGGGGACCCCAAATTACAAGTAAAATGTACGTTTAACTGCCTTCAAAAATCGAAAGGCTGATCATCCTAAGTCATTGGCAGATCTTGGGGTCTGGGGGTTTTGGGAGGCACTCCTTAGTGATGGGTCGGGGTCGCTAAGGCACAGTTGTTGCATTCTAAAGGCGGCGCATTAAGCAAAACCACAAATCTTGTGTCCTGGTACAACCAATCCTTGCAGAGCATTTGGTCAAATATGTTTTTGCCCACCGCTACTTTTTACAAGTAAAACCCCATCCAACCTTTGGTTTTTGTTTTAAAAAAATATTGCCGCCCAGCGTTCAAACAGATTTCACAAAATGCATTTTTCTTGGGCTCTTGGGGTTCTCCAGCTGGTGGTTTATTAAGTCCAAAGCTGAACAGTCACTCAGGGACCTCCATTTCAATCCCATTTTTTCAAGATCAAAAAATTGGTGGGGTTTTAAAAACAATCAAACAAACAAACCAACAACCAAACAACCAAGCAAAAACAGATGAGCACTAGTGAGCACCCATGAACGCACATGAAGACCCAGGAGCACCCAGATTTTTGGTGACTTGTTTTTTCCACACCAATAAACCTTGCAAATTGTATGGTCAACCTTTGTCTTTACAATTGTTGATTTATCATCTTGGGCGTTTGGTTTGGCATGCTTTTAATTCAAGGAAGTTTTGTTTTAAAAGAATGTTAGAAATAATGTTTGTGTACCTCCATTCTGTGCTGGTTTGGCGCCCAGGAAAAACGGTCCATTGCCATTGTTGCAGCACATGTTTATTTATATGTAGATATAAATTCATCGATATTTTAAAAGAATACGTAAATAGATAAAATGAAATAAACAAATAAACAAATAGAAAAAAAACAAAGCAATATAAATATATTTATATATACATACACATATACTAGTTCTTTTGTTTCCATCCCCTGTTGGTTTGTTCCATCCAAACAAAATATTCCACAGATACATTGCATGTTGCTGGACAGCCTCATTTTAAGCCAAAAAATGTGTCATGTCAAATTTAACTTTATGGAGTGTAAAATGGCGACATGCAGCTCAAGCAGTGGATGTGCCAATTGCTGCAAGATAGGCCCAACATACCCCCAACTTGGCACAGAATAGGCCCAATATGGCTGGGGCATGGCCCAAAAAGGACGGTTTTCCTCAACCCAGACCTAATTTTTCTTAGGTCTGGGTTGAAATTGGCTGAACATAAGCCCAAATGGCGGCATCTTTTTGCTCAACATAGGCCGAACATAGGCCCAGCAGAGCCACCAAGTGACCCAACATAAGCCCACCAAAGGCCCATGACATGGTTTCGAATACAACTTCCAACCAGGTCTATCAAATACACATGCCAAAAATGCGCAGGATAGCCCCAACATAGGTGCCATTCCTAGGCTCATGCTCTTGTATTTGATCTAGCCAAGCATCGCTACAAGTGAAACCATGGGCCTCCAGAAACTCCCAAGGCTTGACAAAAGATCTTGAACCATTTTCTCAACCTAAAGGAGAAAAGGACATCAAGTTACGCTTGTTTTCTTTTTGCGACCTGTTTTGATGTTCTTCGAACTTTTGCTTCCAACTATATTCACAAAATGCTGAGCATCTTTGAGGTTGTTAATTTAAAAAAGTCTGTGGTTCAAAGAAACAAACTGGAAAAAAAAGCGTAGCCTTTTCATCAAAACAGCAAGCAGAAAAAAAAGGCTATTCATATAAATAACCTACAGAAAATTAGATTATTCATCTAAATAACCTATTTGGGCAAAAAGACAAACAACCTAATAGTCAAGAAATGAAATAACCTAATAGATAGAAAATAACCTTCAAAACTGAAACAACCTAATAGTCAGAAATTAGCCTAATTAGAGCTTTTGGGTAAATGGGCCATTTGTACCATAGTTATGTATAGTTATTCTAGAGGCAACATTCCCGTATTCAGAAAATCTTCGCATACCATGTTTTCATCGTACTCCAGACCTGGGTTTTGGTATGTTACTTTGATAGGCATTTCAGCTCAATCTGGAGGGAACAGTTGGGCCACGGCGAATCCACTGAATGCCCCTCCACAGCTTTCTATCCCCTATGTCGTTCCAAAGCAGCTGTGGACGTTGAATGAATTGAAGGCTGCTTTGATAAGGAAGTTTCTTCATTTGTCTACCGAAGAAGGACAGGGTTGTCAAGGGTAACGTTTTTAAAGGTTGGCTGAGTAGAAATTAGAAAGTTTCTTCCCCGGGGCCTCACCCAAGGTGAACTCGGAAAAATAGAACCCACTGGTATGCCCCTGGAAGTTTGGGCTGGCTTTGGGATTGGAATTTTGGTTCTGGCCCCGAAATTTCCCTATGTGGTCTCTATACCAGCCACGCATACTCGGAATTCTTCGCATTCCACAAATTCTTCGCACTCCAGCGAGGGCATCGCACTCCACAGCTAGGGACGTGCACATACTATAAAATCCACGCACTCTGCAAGATCTTCGCACTCCATAAAATCTTCGTACTCGGTGATTTTTCGTTTTTTGCGTTGTTTTTTTTTGTTGTTTTTTTTTTTCGTTTTTTTTTTGGCTAAAATCGCCTGGAATCACGTTTTCTGGAATATGGGCAAGGTAGCGGTTTCGCGTGAGACGTCTGTAGTTTCACATACTATCGCATTCCAGGCCATTTTGGCCAAAAATGACCCCCAAAAAAAAAGAAAAAAAAACCTCAGCAGGGTGAAATGTGATAATTTTCTGGTATATGATGGAAAAAACTGGTGTTGGATCCATGGGGAAGGTCGAAGGGGGCCACGCATACTGTTTTATTTTCGCATTCCAGAAAATTAGCGCACTCCAGGGGTGGCATCGTACTCTATCGGTGGAATTAGTTTGCACGGAAGAAAACAGGATCGTCGATGATTTGTGTTCCGAGATCCTATTGTGCAGGGCTCTTTGCGGGGCCACAAAGATGTCAAGAAAGATGGGGATGGCGCTGCTGGTGAAAGGCCAGCCAAGCGTGCCAGAACATAAGCTTAAAGCTTATGAATTGGGTTTTGAGATCCTGAAAAGTGTAGATGACAAATTCCCATAAGAACATTATTAATCCATTTTTGGAAAGCTCAACATTACTAATTATGACATTTCCAGAAATTGTTGAAAGTAAGGATCTTCTTTGCGGAAGAACATGTGCAGTCGACAACGTACGTGCCAGAAGAAAAGGAGTACTTGGCAAACTGTATGAAATACAAATTTCACCTGAAAGGGGTCTTCGCAATTCCCTGAAATTTCCCAGCTATTTTGGCATGGAATATGTTCGGCCCTGGAATATGGGCAAGAAATTGCTAGAGTTATGTTAAATAACCAGTGTATGCATGATATTTAATATGTATATTTTTGCTAATCATATTTGTAAGTATGTATACATAGTAATTATACATGTATACATATGTATATGTATGAGCATACTAGTATGCGCTAAGATCTTGGGTAAAACCATAGAGAACACTAAATTTTGTTTCCCCGGGTCGGGGCTTAAAATGTTGACCCGATCGATCATTTTTGAGTCTTCACATTTGTTGATAGTATTGGGTCATTGTCGGGTCAGGGGATAAGGGAATAGAATCTTAGAACCAGTACACAAGTGGCTATGGAATCTATGGACTATTCGAAAAAACGATGTCTTCGCTTTGATAGAAGCGGGACTAGAGCCAAAGCACAACTCCACGCTCCAGTGAGTGAAGGCAACATTATTAGATATCATTAGCAAACATATGCACACATGCTGGTCTAGACCAGCAAGACGCGACATCTTTTTGACATGCTGAAACCAGCAGTTTACTGCTGTTCGAAGCATCATTGCAACATGTGGGGATAGGTCAAACCTATTATTGCCATATTTGGGGGAACAAACATCCATTAACCAGCTACTTTAGGGTACCTAGAGTGAGGGTTTTGACTTCTGGCCACGTATAAATCGATTCACAACACTTATAAACCAGCTTTCCGAATGCCCCAACTTCCGACCATTCGCATCGGCACAGATTTCTTTCGACATTTGCCCACGGCTTCAAAGCATGCAACGGGCGCCACTCTGCTGTCGTGTTTCTCTGCCGTGCTGCTGAACTTGCCAGGGCCTCGACTCTCAGGGGCCGTGGGGACACGACCAAGCCAGCCCGAAAAGAACAGGATGAGCTACGTTTGATTTGTGTATGAGTTGAACATCGGGACAATCTTCAGTTCTATCCAGTATTTATATGATTTTATATGTATTTATATTTGTTCCTTTATGTGTATATATTATAGTTCTTATCTCATGAAACAACCCGAAGAAAAATCTCAGCTCTCAGTCCGCTTCAAGTTTTCGCGGCCTTCAAGGTCTCAGTGGACCTCGGTGAGATATTTGGGACCTGTGATGCAACACATGTTTGGCAATCTGCAGCTGGTCTTTGCGCCCTGGAAAAAGATTTCTGACAGCGGCCCAGCGGCCGGTTTTCGGCAGATTTTCATGGTTTTTGTTTGAGTTTAATGGTTTTTTGGTGAGGTTGCTTGGGAACAGATGGATGATGCAATGGGATATAATGGGATAAGAGCAAGCATAGTATGGGGATGTAATGAGATATATCCGACCAACACTATGATATTTGGGGGAGTGTAATGTGGTATACTCCCTGGCATTTCAATAAGGAACATGATGGTACAGCATGGAATTCCCCAATGTACGGGTTTGATGATGGAATTCCCTTCCTGATCCTTCCAGAAATCTCAGCTGGCGATTGGAGAATCTGTACACTCCGTGGTTGTTGATACTCGAGAGATCTCGAGAGTAAGAATCAAACGATTTTGAGTTTTTTTTTTACAAAACGCGTCATACTCCATCATTTCAAAACTGCTTTGAGTATGCTTAGGCCATAGAAAATCATGCGAAAATCATCGAAAAGCCTCTTCGGCAGTTTGAATCGATCCATATCGATCCATTTCCATAGCAGGTCACAAGCATCACAAGCTAAGGTGCTTATCTTGGCAGCTGTTTGGTTGGATGAAGGCAAGGACTTGTGGAGACGCCTTGGGACTGGTTGAAGGGAGAATCTGCAGGAAACTTTGGGAGTTTATCGACTATGGTTTCCTACTTTTATCCCAATGAAAACAAACTCTTTGCTCCAGGTTTGCTCCAACCTATTGTATGTAAATAGATAAAATGTCGGTGTTAGGAGCGACCCTGTAAACATCTGTAAACTATCATGTGTTTTTTCAAGGATCTGAAACCAAACAAGATGTACAGCAGATGACAACCATTTGAACGATTGGAAACATGTTAAAACCAACGTCCCACAGTATATAAATATAAATTGTGTGCGCGCACGCACACACATACACCCGCGCATCAGTAGAGGATGTCATTTTCTCAATTTGCTATAACATGTTCATAGTTGGAATCTTCATTTTTTAGTGCAGTCTATTGCCCAGACGGTTCATACTGCTGTAACATTTACCAACATTCACTTCCCAGTTTTAGGTAGAAGATGGAGCATATGGGTAGCAATTACTGTATTAATTATCGCAGACATACCTGCCACTAGCTGGAATCTGTATTTTACAAAAAGTACCTAGAAAGAATAGGATACATGTGTTATACTTTTTTTTGTGATTGGTAGATAAATGATGATAGCCATGGCATTCATTTTCCAAGGTCAACAGTTGCATGGACATCAATCCCCATGGCGTGGGATGATCACGCCCATGCCCAAGATTCAGAAAAGTTGTAACTTGACCATGGCACATGGTACTCAATTTCTAAGATTCAGCATATGTCTAATTTGACATGCTTCAAAGTAATAGTTGGACCTATACTTCGGGGAGAATTCATCCCCAAAACATCTTAGAATCCTGAGAACAATGAACCAAACACATCCAAACACCTACGATTGGTAGAATAGTCATACCTCTGTTTGGTACAATGTGAGGCCCCCCAGTTATAAGTTGGTTTAGATTCGCCCCAGTAACTAGTTCGTTATTTGCGTACCATAAACCAGTTCGTGACATTGGAGTGATTAGTGCACCAACTGAACGCTCTCGTGGCCGGGGGCCTCACATTGTAGAATAGTCACTACCCTCTGGTAAACTAACATAACTATGGAAAATTACCATGTTTAATGGGAAAATCCAGTATTAATGGTCATTTTCAATAGCTTTTTGTATGTTTACCAGAGGATAAATCACCATGGTCACCGTAGAGATTCCATCAAAATGCCATGCGCATCGCAGTGGCAGGTTGCACGGCTGAACAGGTGCTGGGCACCGTGATTCTGGTGCTGGGCGTGCTGGTGGCCAAGGTCCGGCGTTCCATGAAACCTGGGGAGTTGCCCTCTGGTTATGACTAACATAGCCATGGTATAGATGGCCCATTTATAGATGGTTTACCTGGGTTTACCTATTAAAAATGGTGATTTTCCATAGCTATGTAACAAATTACCAGAGGGTAACTTGATTTAACTATCAAAGATGTGGATTTCACCATCAAGAATGGTGAAAACACACCGTCAAAGATGTGGATTTAAGCAACGAACAATGGTGGTACAAAATCGGGATCTCTACTGGAAAAATGCGGACTTAGCCAGCGAACATGGGGAAACAGATGGAAATATTGGGGATATGTTTAGATATAACGGAACAAGAAACATTTATGTGGATATTGTTTATTGCAGCTTCACATCGGGATGACTGGAATGATGGGTACTGAATCATGTGTACCCTCTGGTAAACCAACAGAACTATGGAAAATGTTCATCTTTAATAGGTAAATCATGGTAAATCCACGAACTGCATGGGCCATTTTCAATAGCAAACTGTGAGTCATTACCAGAGGGTAACTATCTCCGATCGAACTTTAAAGTTGCGAAGTCCATCAGGGCTTGGAAATGGGAAATGGGACATTGCACCCCAGTTTATATCTACTGTATGGCAATATGTTTCAACCAGTGAAGGAAAACAATTGTAACAAGGTGAATGATTTTCAGAGAAACTTAAGAATTGAACAGAAATGACCCATCAAGATGTCAAGTGTGGAGTTGACATGGGTGCAGAGGGTGAAATGAAGCAACAGTTTTTGCAAAAGATATGTTTAAAGGACCTTTGTAAAATGGATTGAGCAAATAGATTGAGCCAACGGATTTAAAGCAAATCTGATTTTGTTCTACTGAAACTCATCAAACGATGATCAGGATGAGTTGCACTGCGACGTGTCCCATAGCATAGTTTTGTCATTTTCTCATTTACAACCACACATCCTAGTTACATCATATCTATATATATATGTATATATGTCATCAAATATATCATTACATCCTAGTTACTGTACATCATATAATATGTCATGTAATATGTCATCTAATATATCATTGCATCCTAGTTAAATCATATAAGACGACATACCCAACTATATATCATATATATATATATATACATTATATGATGTAACTAGGATGTAGTATGGGTATGTATAGTGACACCATGTGCCATGGTCAACGGGACCACCAGGCCTCGCCCATGGAGCGTCGCAGCGCGCCGCTTCGCGGCGCCGAGTGCCTGCGCGGAGCGCAAAGCAAAGGCGCTGCTGAAAGCGGTGGAAGGTTATGGGTGGATGATCTGATTGATTTATGTTACAATTGTTTTAATTTGTTTTATATATATATTATATATATTGAAATAGTTATATATATATATATGTTATATTTATGTATTGTTATATCAATGATATGATGTTTATATAAGGAGATAATAGACTGTCGTATGATGTGAATCGATTTATTTTTATTTGTCATAGATTTATATTTAATGTGTGTATGCTATAAATATATAATATATATATATATATATGAATTATATATGTATATATTGTTGAGATAGACAATGATCTGTGGTAGTCTAGGATCATTGGGATCACCATGGACAGTAATGAACTATTGGGTGGCTGACTTGGACGGGGGAACTGATGAATTGAGAATGAATATTTATACTGGTATTGATTTGAGATGATTTGAGTATTGATGTTGATTTACATGATATTTGAAGCACAGGTTGATTGAACTTAGCCTAACAATCATGGATGGAAATGACAAACACGTATGACAAACAAGATCAAAGATATATTGCATGGTTCATATCTCTGGCCATAGATATTTAGTGTGGGATGCATATGGGCAAAATTCCAATATTGGCCAGATTGGTGTCCAATTGAAACGTCAAGGGTTGGGAACTGGGTAATTGTGGCTATGTTGATATGCATCGTCTTCGAATGCTGGTGATGCACTCAGAGCACCACAAAGATGGCGTGGTTTTCTGACTTTGTTTTTGTCCCCATTTGGTTCTTGATGTTTCAATGACTGGCTGTTTTGGTCAAATCATGTGGGCTGTTTTTAGCATTACCTTCTGGTTATGACTAACATAGCCATGGTATAGATGGCCCATAGAAATAGATGGTGTACCGTTCTTAAAAATGGTGGATCTTTCCATGGCTATGTTAAATAACCAGATGGTAGCCATCCAATTGCAGTATATACTGGTTTGTGGTTTGGAACATTTGGATTATGACTTTCCATCTCTGGAATTTTATCATCCCAACTGACTTTCACTCCATCATTTTTCAGAGGGGTTGAAACTCAACCACCAACCAGCTAAGTAACTAAGTATGATAATCAATGGGATTAAACCATATTAAACCATACTAACCATATGTTATTAAATATGATCTCATATGTTCTTATACTATGTAAGTTGGTGGGTAACCATCCAATTGCAGTATAAAGGTATATCCAATTCTTGGGACACCCAATGACTTGACCCGCCATGGTGGGAGGCTACGCTGCGACCAAGTCCACCGATCTTCCCTGCCGCTTGAGCCACGAGACATGGGATATCATTTGTGATATAACATGATATAACATAAATAAATTGGAATTTAATGGCTATGTAATTCAGTATAATTTCTTAAATTGTAATATATAATAAGTGAGGAGAGCCACTGACTGCTGGTCTGGAGCAAAGCGGTTTTTTTCCATCGGTAGCTATGATTCGTGGTGCCATGGGGATCCCCACAGCAGAAAGCTCAGCGTTCTTCGAGCAACGGTGCGATTGTGAAATGGTGTGAAATCACCAAACATCTTTCAGACCATCACTGGGTAGACATGGCTATGGATCAATACCTATTAATACCATTTGTAGTGGGATGAACATCCATTTACCAGCTATTTTCATGTGAACTACAGGGGTACTATTGGTTTTGACCCATCCCCATATGGACCTAGTGATTTTGCGTGTATCTGTGACACGTGTCCTGGGCGTCACAGCTGAGGACTCCCGCATTGGAAACTTTGGCATCGCAAAAAGAGTCCAGCTGCGTTTGGTGACGGAATTTGATCCTTTGTTTGTACAGCACAGGTGCCGAAAGCATATGTCTGGGTAAATTATAACGACCTCACTGCAACCTCACTGGGAATGATGGTTAGTAAGGGAGATCATCCCAATATGGCCTTAATTCAGGTTAGTGAAATACTATAATTTACCCAGATATGTGATTTGCAGTTGGTACTCTCTGACTCTCTGATAATTTACCAGTTTCCTATGGAAAAAAACGACCACTTTGGAATAGGTAAATCATCTATAAAGGGCCAATTTTCCATAGCACACTGTCAAATTACCGTTTTGCGTATGATATGCGTAGCTTGCCCGAAATACCGCCATCGGGTGGATGCTGGGTAAACCTGGGTCTGGTCTTGGCATTTTTATCAGGGTAGTTATGTTAGAGGCTGGTTGATGGTATGAATGCCTGGGTAAATACTATATATATATACGTATATATTACGACACATCATACCAGGTAATATACAATATTTTACCATCTGGTTATTTAACATAGCCATGGAAAATCACCATTTCTAATAGGTAAACCATCTATTTCTATGGGCCATCTATACCATGGCTATGTTAGTCATAACCAG
Source organism: Cladocopium goreaui (assembly GCA_947184155.2). Taxonomy (NCBI): domain Eukaryota; class Dinophyceae; order Suessiales; family Symbiodiniaceae; genus Cladocopium; species Cladocopium goreaui. The sequence goes on along the minus strand of CAMXCT020004108.1, from coordinate 22,094 downwards.
AGGGTATGGCCGGTATGGCTATAATTTATTCATTGTTTATCCTGGGATGGTGATCCCAAGTTTTTAGCAACTAGTGGGTGGTGAAACACCGCCAGTCAGTCAGATTTGCAACGTTGGGCATTTGTGATGGTGATTGAAATGGATCACATGGTCATCATATTGGACTCGATGGTAGCCCCTGTTCTCAGGAGGCAAATGATGCACGGTGTTTGAAAACAGATTGCTGTCCATCCTGAAGATTGGTGACCGTCTTGAAACTCAGAACCCCAGAATCCAATCAAAATCAGGTTCCTTTTGTTTCAGTGGCAATTCAGGAGCACATTGCATTCGTGTGTTATTTGATGTCTTTTGGGTGTGTCCTCAAAATGAGGGACTCACCACCAAAATTGTGCAATGTTAATGGTACATACATGATGAACAAACCACTGAAAAATTAGGGTGCCAACTTTCCTGGCAAACTAATTTTCGGAAAATATCACATCTAGATACATCTAGCTTTTTGGCGTCACCGAATTTCTCAGTGCTCAGACCCAGAAGGGCACCGTGACACAGCTGCCCAAAGGCGCCATGCCATTCAGCAAGAATTTGGGGCGCCAACAGAAATCGGTTTATTATGACCTCGTTGAATGACGTCTCTATCTTTGTTCGGGAGGTACCCTCTGGTAATTTAACATAGCTATTGAAAATGGCCATTTATAGTGGATTTTCTCATTAAAAACGGTGATTTTCCATAGCTATGTTAAATTACTAGAGGGTACTATTAATTTTGAAGGAGCAAGATATGTGTGGGTTCATATTCAGGAATTGTGAGTTGAGGTGACGCTTTCATTGAATTCTATGTCTCAGATTTCATCATGTTTTGTACATTGACTGTCATATGAAAACCCAGCACTTAAATAAGTTTTGGCTCTTTGATGGTGAGAAGATATGATACATGACGTTTGCCCCATGGCCACTGGCCACTGAGGATTGTCAAATTGACCATCAGATTCATTGTGCACATATGGAGATGGGTCAAAGTTATAGAAGCTGCCCTAGGGACTGGGGAAGTTTTTGTTGGTTTCAAAACATATCGCCGAGGGCAGTGAAGAAGAACCCCAGATCTCTATAGTCTATAGTTGATATCCACTTAGTGGATAGGAACCTCAGCTATACCTGGACTCACCCTAATTACCCTGAAATTATTGGGGCTGTAGTTTACTTCCTTCCGGAGATGAACCACCAATTCTTGAAAGAAAAAGTCAGAATCTATATGAATATAATATATATATATATAAATACATATGTATATATATTCGAATGTTAGATTTCACATTCCCGCTCCAGCTCAAAGGTACGTGTCTCCCTTAAAAAAATTGCTTTTCCCTAGATCTAGTATATTACATGGTTGGGATTGCATAGGTGTATATATATATATATATGATGAAGCTAAAAGCTACCTTGCTGGCTCACTGCCTCCTTGCTAGCTCAAAGCTCAAAGCTACCTTGCTGGCTCAGTGCCACGTAGCTGGCTCAGTGCCACGTAGCTGGCTCAATGCCACGTAGCTGGCTCAGCGCCTCGTAGCTGGCTCAGCGCCACGTAGCTGGCTCAATTTTTTTAGCGAAAAAAAAAAAAACTCGCAGAAATTGAGCCGGCTACATGCCCTTGAGCCGGCTCGCCAATGCGTCATGAACCCGGCCAATACATAGCTAGTATTCGTTTTGATGCTCTCACATTCGTCCGCCAGCTCAACGTGACGTAGCTGGCTCAATTTCTGCGAGGTTTTTTTTTCTTTTTTTTTTCGCTAAAAAAATTGAGCCAGCTCGATGCCATTGAGCTAGCTCGATGCCCCTGAGCCAGCTACGTGGCATTGAGCGAGCTCGATGGTGCTGAGCCAGCTCGTTGCAGTTGAGCAAGCTCGCAGAAACTTCCCAATCTGTTAAATTGCATTAAATTGCCAGGTTCAATCCCCACTGATTACTTTAGTACTAGATATGGTACCTCTGAAAAAGCCTAAGGTGACTGTCAAAACATACCCCTGATGAAATTGAGCCAGCTACATGTTTTGAGCTAGATCGAAAAAATGGAAGATTGGGAATTCCAACATTCAATATATGTCTTATATTATAAATTACTACACACACATATATATACATATATATATAATAATGATAACAATAATAATAGTAATAATGATTATAATCATAAAAATAATGATAATATATATATATATATATCGAATATCTACATCATATATCAACACTATTTGGGGGGTTCACTACCTCCCATTCCTGCCATCCGAAAAGCTTCCGCTAGTTATTATGGTGCTGCTGGCGCTCGTAACATCCTTATTTTGGTTTGGTTTGGGATTCATTTAGGGTTTGCTTATTTGCGGTTTGTTTAGGGTGTATTTGGACTTGGGGTTTATTTAGGGTTGGTTGAGAGTAGGTTTAGGGTTGATTTAGGATTGCTTTAGGGTTTATTTAGGGTTTGTTTAGGGTTTTTTTAGGGTGTGTTTTGGGTTTATATATTCAGGGTTTGTTCAAGATGGCTTTGTTTAAGATGCATTTTTGGGTTGGTTCATAGGTGATGTGGGTTTTTCTTCTGGTGTTTCTTTAGGCTTAGTTTAGGGATTTTGGGTTCAGGGTTTACTTCGAGTTGGTTTAGATCGTGTTTGCTTAAATGTTTTAGAGGGTTATTTTGAGGCTTTAATGAATGCAAGGGCTGTCGGGGGTGGTGGATCACCCCTGAGCTTGAATGTGTGACGCTGGGTGTGTGTGTGGTGACGGAGGGGTGGCAAAATGTTGGTTGAAGTTTCCAGGGGGGATGGTGATCTGACATCATATATCAACACTATTTGGGGGGTTCACTACCTCCCATTCCTGCCATCCGAAAAGCTTCCGCTAGTTATTATGGTGCTGCTGGCGCTCGTAACATCCTTATTTTGGTTTGGTTTGGGATTCATTTAGGGTTTGCTTATTTGCGGTTTGTTTAGGGTGTATTTGGACTTGGGGTTTATTTAGGGTTGGTTGAGAGTAGGTTTAGGGTTGATTTAGGATTGCTTTAGGGTTTATTTAGGGTTTGTTTAGGGTTTTTTTAGGGTGTGTTTTGGGTTTATATATTCAGGGTTTGTTCAAGATGGCTTTGTTTAAGATGCATTTTTGGGTTGGTTCATAGGTGATGTGGGTTTTTCTTCTGGTGTTTCTTTAGGCTTAGTTTAGGGATTTTGGGTTCAGGGTTTACTTCGAGTTGGTTTAGATCGTGTTTGCTTAAATGTTTTAGAGGGTTATTTTGAGGCTTTAATGAATGCAAGGGCTGTCGGGGGTGGTGGATCACCCCTGAGCTTGAATGTGTGACGCTGGGTGTGTGTGTGGTGACGGAGGGGTGGCAAAATGTTGGTTGAAGTTTCCAGGGGGGATGGTGATCTGACAAGCTCGCGAGGAGTGCACACCTTTGGTTGTTGGAGCAGGAAGAGGAAGAGGTTGCACCCCCCCCACACACTGGCACATAGCCCCCGTTAGCATCAGTCAGCTTGCAACTGCAGACTTTACCCAGACTGCTGCCGGGGGAGTGCTACGCCATCAGCGGTGGCAAGGTCCTTCTGGGAGAGACTGATCTGGCGTTGCCCTTGTCAATGTCGGATATGGAGGTGTGGACATGCGAGAATTCTTTGGCGACACGATCCCGGAGAAGGTGGTGGTGGTTTCTGGCTTTAGGTATGCCAACAGCCGCGTGGAGAAGGGAGTGGCGGAGGAACTTCCAGGGTTGCAGACGCAGCGTGAAGAACAGCGTCAGGAACAGGAGGAAGACCCGGGAGCAATGTTTAAAGTCTATATATATATATATCCCATATATATCCCATATATATCCCATATATATCCCATATATATCCCATATATATCCCATATATTTCCCATATATTTCCCATATATTATATATATATCCCATATATATCCCATATATATCCCATATATATCCCATATATATCCCATATATATCCCATATATATCCCATATATATCCCATATATATATATATCCCATATATATCCCATATATATATATATCCCATATATATCCCATATATATCCCATATATATCCCATATATATCCCATATATATATCCCATATATATCCCATATATATATATATATCCCATATATATCCCATATATATCGTATATATATATATATATATATATATCCCCTATATAGATAGATATATATATATATGTGGAAAATAACTATGTCTACTTAAATGGTTTGTCGCTGTCTTGCCCAGACATCGAAAAATCCAATGGCCAGGTCAATGGCGCCGGCCTTCCTACAACGCTTTACGGGAGGCAATCAGACTCCACTGCAGGCATTGCGGCGGCCGTTGCGGCGACGTTGTGATTGTATGCATTTGTTTAGTGATGTTGTTTTTTGTTTTTGTGGTTTTTGTCCCATGATTTCGGAATATTTCGGAATAACATGGAAGAATTTGTTTTTTGGGTTCTAATGATGTTTATTGATATGTACGTCATCTATTGATATTTAATGACAATGATATTTATTGTTTCTTGTTGGTGATTTTTAATCGGGGATGGCTGCTGGGGATTGACGGGAGATTTGGGATTTCTTGCACCACAATGAATGACAAACATAGCACAAATCGAGTGGACATTCATTGGTGTTTTTCCAGAATATGAAACTAATTCCAACTCCAATAGCAAAATGCCAAGGGTCCTCAAGGGTCCAACAAAAATATTGCCTCTGAATATGTAGGCGTGGGAAATCAAACTTTACCTTATCAGAACCCGAAGTCAATCTTTCCACACTACAAAATCAATTACTCAGGAAACCAGACAGTTTGGTCATGTTTGCGCTGTTTACTTAGTAGGGGTATATACCAAAGAACAACATGATTTTGACCCATCCGCAGATGAAATGCATTGATATATTGGAATAGACTAGAATCCAATAGTCCTGATTCGTCCCCAACAAATGACAACGAAATATTAGAACATCAAACTGCCAGCCTCCAAAGTGGTTTCAACATGTGTAGATAAATTATCTCCGAAACCAGCCCCCAGAAGATCAATCTACAATTCGCAAACCATCCAAAAAACCTCGGGGGTCTACGCGCCGATCTGGACATCATTTTTTGGATTCAAATATGGCAGTGTGTCAAAACCTTGTACCCCTGGTGAACATCAAAATAGCTGGTAAATGGATGTTCATCCCACTAAAAATGGTATTAATAGGTATTGATCCATAGCCATATGGCTACTGTCCACAGATTATGGCCTCGATTTGGATGATCCTCCCATCGGCACGAAAGGCAGATTTGAAGCGTGCGACTGAGTCAAATGTCCTGGCCTTTGACATTGACGCAGACATGTCATGATGAGGTCCAGTTACTAAATACTGACTACATAATCTTTACATATATATATATGTTTATTCTCTATATATAATGTCAATTTTATATCTGTAATCATATAAATATATATTATTATTGAAACATGTGTTGAGTGTGTCAATTGTGGTGGTTGACTACGCGCCAAGGTGATTGAAGTGCCCAAGGACATGTTTTCTTGGGAGTGTCGGGCCTCGGGATTCCCTCTGTTTGTTGAATCCCCCATAGTTTGTTGGCAAAATCAAAATCCCATGTTTTTTTGCTGGTTGGATCTGGGTTCTGGCTGATTCACCATGGGTTCCTTGGTGCATAGTTCCATGGAAAATAAGGCGCAGGGAAAATAGGCAGATCCAGTAATGCCAGCTGTAAATCTAGGGGCTCCTTTTGGGGGCTCCCTGCTGGATTATGATTTCTTTGCTTGAAAATCCCCATGTCTTGTTGGTCGAATCCCAAATTTAACCCTGCTTAGTAACTAGGTGTTTTTCATGGATAAATCCATCATAATTCCCACTTTTTCCAGGGGACATCCGCCTTTTCTGTGTTTTTTTTTTTTTCGGTGGAGACCTGTCACTTTGGAGGATGTGCTCGCTCTGGTGGTGGAAGCCACGCGCTTGGGAGAAGAGGTGGGGTTCTAATAGAGATAGTTTTTTGGGGCTCTATAGGGATGGGTTGAGCCAACAGGTACCCTAGGGAAAACCTACGAAAAGATGGTGGAAAAGCATGGAACACCTATGGTTTCCCCTTCGGAACATGATCTACTCTCCTGGTGGATTTTCCATGGAACACCTAGGGGATGTTTTTTGGATGTTTTTTTGGAGATCCCATGAAAATGAAATCACATTAAACCAACAGGGATAAAATTAGCCATGAGCCAGGAATCAACAGTAGGGTTGGATCTAATGGGATCACCGTACCCTGCTTGATTTAATGAAGGATCATTAGGATATATATATACATATATATATACATATATACATATATATACATATATATATGTAACATGATTGAACTAGCCAAACTTCGTAAATATTATGGATTTAACATCGTTGAACCAAACAAACTTTGAAATCAACACTAACTGACTAACATTGGTCTAAAAACATGTCTAAAATTGAGGACCAACAACTTCTGACCGACCAGATGGTGCCTTTTACGGGAAATCCCAGCATTGAATGAAGGTATATATGTTTTTAAAGGGAAAATTGTCTCCAAGTGACATTACCCACTGGTAATTTAGCATAGCCATGGGAAGTCACCATTTTAATAGCTAAATTTTACCACTTTTACATTGATCATGTTCTACAGCGAGCAGTTAAATTACGAGACGGACGTATTTGATATTGATGTTGATACAGTGTTGATACCAATAACATCTTATATCAACAGCGGATTTGATCTATTTGATGTGGGAACATAGTGGGATGTTAACCCTGGCGAACACCAAAGTAGGCGCGATGAATGGATGTTCATCCCCCCGATTAGATGGCAAATATGGCAATATAGGTCTTGAATGATTTTGGATGGTTTTAACGCGTCCCTATATTACAACTCATATTACAACTAATCCCTGTCCACTAAAGTTATATAAATAATATGGTATCCTTTCATGATCCAATCCAATACTGAAACACGGTTTCCAGGGGGGGCATTTTAGATTAGTGGGATATTTGTGGCATCTTTTTTCGCAATCGCACTTTGGATGATCCAGCGGCCAAAGTGGGGTTTAGCCATCAAGCAGGATCCCACAAACATGGGGATCATTGGGAAATTGAATACCGACTAGATCTATGGGGAGATCGACAAACGATGGGGCTTGTCACATCATAATACCGACAAGAATTACTCACCCAACCATTACTCACCCAACTCATGTTACAGACATATAAAAACCAACTCATATTACAACTAATCCCTTGCACCTAATATGAAGTACTCACCCAACTATGATCTTCTCAGAACGCCGGGACGGGAGTTTGACCTAGCCGCTAGGAGAGAAGGGAGATCATGATGCACCTTCGGGAGTGCTTGGCAGAGCCACAGGAGCGCTCGCTGTCGGGTGGACCGACCCACTGCTGAATGATGGGGACGAAATGAACATGGAGGAGTTGTTTCGCTTTGGTGATGACAAACATAGCAATGACAAATCATTGAAAATCCATGAAATGTCCTAATTTTATAAATGGTTGTTTCCCATTGAAACCTCCTGGTAAAAGGCATTTCCCAGCTTGCCATGTTTGACTAACGAAGGGTAGCTGTATGTAGCTGTAAGAATTCTGATATAAGCAGAAACGACCTCGGTATCCAAAGATTCCAAGATTGGCTGATTAGCCATAATCAAGCCATTTTGCATCTATTTAAGCATTTATTTGAATTCATGTCACTTGCCGAGCCACGTACGACGTACTTCCGACATACGCCACGTTGTTCTGTTTGATGTCTTTGGGGATGGGACTGTGGAGCCAGAAGATGAGCCGATCGGTTCCTATCAGCCGCCTTATCTTGTCTTAGTTGTTGCAAATTGCAACATATTGCAACATTGTTTTACCTATGCTATAGAATGAACCATATCTAAGTCAGATTCAATAGTGATATATAGTGATTATGGTTGCCATGGCAACTAACGATACTGTGGGTGTTGCAAAATCCTACATCGCCTTGGATGGTAGAAACCTTTTAAATACGGGGATAAACCACTTACCGACTGGTGCAGGATTTCTTCCATCCACATCAGCTAACCCATATTCTTCAGTGATCATGGAGTACCGGAAGCCATGGGTCCATCGAAGGTCTAGATATCCTGGAAACCACTGGAAGAAACGGCATCTTTTGAGGGGAATGAAATAAATCATAGGATTAAGCGGATATGATATGATCATGGCGAATGGTATCTAGTGGTTTACGGGAACATTTACAGAAAACCAAAGGAGTTTAGTTGATGTTATATAGTTGATTTAAAGGAACATTCAGAGTTTTAACATGTTTAAACCATAGATTTGTTTGCTGATGTGACCAGAATTGTGCTTTAGTGTTGCTCGAAAATTGCTGCCCTTTTTGCAAAATGCTTTGCCCAAGACACGTTTCATCACCGTGAGGGCAGAAGATGGCGCCGAATCTATGCGGGCTTGGTGGCATCCTCAGGCCCAGTTACACATCGTAGCTGGATGAACCACAATGACATTGGAGGGGATTACACGTGGCTTACCATACAATGTGAGGCCCCCAAGATAGCTAAGTTGGTGCACATAACTCCAATTTCACTATGGTGTTTATGGTACGCAAATAAGTATAGTTGCTGGGGCGAATCTAAACCAACTAACATAACTGGGGGGCCTCACATTGTAGATATCCGCACGTAGTTGCCAGCTTTCAGCAGGTCAACACAGATCTGCTCTGTTTCATGATTTTATTAGCCCCAACCCCTATTGTTTTGGGTGTCTTAAACCCCAACTCCTGGCTCCCATTGTTGCTCAGGAAAAAACACTACTCTTCCCAAGTTGACCATGTCTTGCTTTTGTTTCCCAAGTTTGTTGAACTTCAACATCCATGAATACATCTATAAGTTGATAGGAACCTGTAATGCTTAACTTTGGTTTTAGGGCCGGGTACCCCCGGAGGCACTTTTGGTGGGGACAGAGGTGGTGCTAGGGCTGGTGTCCAGTAAGTAACCCAAAAATAAGTTGATTTTTTGTCTTGAAGGAAGTGGTGTTAACCCCGGTGCTCTAACGGGTGTCTCGTTTTTCTTGGAAGTCGAAGAAGTGAAGTTAAGGTCCATGCCGAGCATTGGATTCAATTTTTGTGGTTGAGGAAGCGGTGCCGAAGTTGCTCTTCCAAAAGCTTTTTTTTTAAGGTGAAACGCTCACTGTTTATGTGTGGGCACGTTTCCTGCAGCTCTTTCGCGGCTGGATTGGCCTCTGTTTCCCAATTTGTATAGGACCCCGTTTGCTGAAAGATACCCCAAGTTTGGTCTATAGACGGTCTTGTCGTTCCACACTTCGGTTTGCTCGCGTCGGAAGCGCGTCGGAAGCGTGTCGGAAGCGTGTCGGAAGCGCGTCGGAAGCGCGTCGAAACCGCGTCGGAACCGAGTCGGAACCGCGTCGGAATTAACCGAGTCGGAACCGAGTCGGGAAGATGTTGGCCCCAGAATGGGCCTCCATATATGCTTATAATAGGTGGCCTGTGTTATGTCGGCATTTGGTGGTGCTCTCGGGGCTCAGGAACGGGGAGCCTGATGGAATGCCCGATTCGTTTTCTTCGCCCGCCCAAACATCTGCAGTTACTAATGGGGCGACTTTGCTGCGGTCATTACTTGCCCCGCGTCCTGTTTGACACCGCCCCATGCACAAGTAGTGTATAGGTTTACTAAGCATTATAGAGGCCCCTTCTGGGGCCAACACGTTCCCGACGCGGTTCCGACTCAGTTCCGACTCGGTTCCGACTCGGTTCCGACGCGGTTCCGACTCGGTTCCGACTCGGTTCCGACTCGGTTCCGACTCGGTTCCGACTCGGCTCCGACTCGGTTCCGACTCGGTTCCGACTCGGTTCCGACGCGGTTCCGACGCGGTTCCCATGCGGTTCCGACTCGGTTCCGACTCGGTTCCGACTCGGTTCCGACGCAGTTCCGACGCGGTTCCGACGCGTTTCCGACTCGGTTCCGACTCGGTCCCGACTCGGTTCCGACTCGGTTCCGACTCGGTTCCGACGCGGTTCCGACGCGGTTCCGTCGGAGCCGCCTCGGAGCCGCGTCGGAACCTATATTGTAACCAGATCGGAAAGTGCAATGGGACCGCGTGAATCTGAATGGTGATTTTCGCATGGAAATGCGATCTTTGGACAAATGAAAACGTGTTTGCTTTGACAACACAATAAAATTATGGCCATATTTCATTACTATTTGCATCAGAATCAACACCCAGGAAATCAATTGGCGTCAGAGAGGAACAAATGCTTTTCTGGATATGTTGGGTCTCGGGACCATTAGTATTAAAATGTTTGCGACGGGGATGATGTTCGGTTTTATTTCAATTTTCAATGGAATTTGAACTTGGATCGTCCAGACTACGCACCACCAGTTGCACCACTACATAGGCCCCCCCCCTGCCCAGCAAACAGGGGGTAAGTTAAGCATAATAGGGGCTTAGCAATCTATAAGGTTTTTATTTGGTACAAACAATCTTCGACTTCCTTGGAACTAACGGGCACAACGACGGCTACGCCACCGAGGTTTTGATCGAGGAGTTGCTGAAGAATGGCGCTCCGGAACTCGTGACTGAGACGGCGGAAGGTGGCGGCAGTGGCAGATGCCATGGTGATCCACGGTGTCTTTTCGCTACGTGGGGACTTATGGATGTGGTGCCTCTGGTAATTTATAGTCCCATAGGTATATGGTAAATGGTAATAAATGGACCATAGTTAATGGTAAACTAACAGTTTGCTCTGGGTTAAGATGACCCATGGAAATAGTTGATTTACCGAACTTTAAAATGGTGATTTTCCACATGTTTGTTTACCAGAGGGTATATGGTGATATGGTGCTCCTAGTCATCCCATGAAACATTGGGAATCCAAAGATATTGGGAAAAAAACATCGAACTGAACATGGATTGATGACCATCAACATGGCTGTAGAATCCAGCTCTTGACCATGGCACCTATCCGGGTCCATGTTTGGGAATGTCTTATATCTTTGGTAATCTTTGGTACCTGTTAGTTGAGTTGAAGTAATTGAAACTAAAGACTTACCGGTTATTTAACATAGCCATGGACAATCACCATTTTTAATAGGTAAACCATCTATAAATGGGCCATTTTCCATGGCTATGTTAAATAACCAGATGGTAAATCCATTTAAAGTCCCATGATTGGGATCGAAGATGGACCGAGAGATTGGAGTTGATCATAGCCTCTTGTACCATACTACACCATCTTGGTGCTGATACGGATACCAGGGTTTTGAGATGCTCAACATATGGCATATATATACCATTTCGGGGACATTTGTTACTATACTTATGACTATTTCACACTGGGACTAGTTGGAAATATGAGGTTGCCGGGTTGATGGTGAGAACATAAATGGAACCAACACAATTTTGGAGATGTACAGTCTCAGAAGAAATCTGAAACAACAAAAGATGACACAAGATGACCAGTGTTTTCATGATGTGAAATAGAGCCAACACCCATCGTTCGTTTCAACCGAGTGCCGGTTGTACTGCGCTTCCTCAGAATGTGTTTTCTTGTTCGTATGATCATTGTCCATGGGTTTAAGCTCTCCTCTTTTTTCAGGGCTTCAACTGGAGAATAAGTCTTCCCCAGAAAAAAAAAGAAATGGGCCGTTGAACATTTGTGTAGTACCAGTTGTTTGTTGCAGATGGTTCATCCAGGGTTGACATCAAACGTTTCAAGTTTCAACTTTTGTGTTTCCAATCCATGGGGGTATCCTCAAATCATCCAAATTAGATCGAGCATTGAAACCCATGGTGACTTGGGGATCACCTATTGGAAACCTTCTTAAATACCCCCGGGTTCTGAGAAACCTCCGCACCACTGAGAAACCTCAGCTCGGGCAGGTCGCTACTTTGACCTGGTTCAGCGGTTGTCACTGCTGGAGAAATTCGAATGCACCAATGACCTGAGAGTTCGGAGCCTCGTTTTTTTTTTTGTCAGCACTGGGGAGTGATAACCAGGAAATTTTAGTAGATAGTTCTGTCTAACAGTCTCAGCTACAAAATTATAGCATGTTTATGCCTACGGCTGGAAAACCGTACGTGCGTTTTGCTTCTTTTTTGAGTATTGCTCTTTGTCTTGGGGTTGGGGTGGGGTGGGGTGGGGGGGCATGTTAACGTTCCTTGTACTTCGTACATGATATATTGCCATGTTGCTAAGATCTCTGGGATCGCTTACTACGTGACATGTTGCTACGCTGCTGAGATCTCTAGTGTGGGTTGGGGTTGGGGTGGGGTGGGGTGGGGTGGGGGGGCATGCTAACGTTCCTTGTACTTCGTACATGATATATTGCCATGTTGCTAAGATCTCTGGGATCGCTTACTACGTGACATGTTGCTACGCTGCTGAGATGTCATGCTATACCTGCGTTGCTGGCAGTGGCGTTATGAGTGCCATAATGGCAACTTGCTGTCGAAGACAGCTTCCACACTGATGGATCGCTGAGCCGACGAAGAGTGTTAAAAAAAATCTGAGCATCCACGTCTGATGCACATGATGTTTACCTGGATTTGTCAACAATAGATTTTGCATGCACTTTTTTTAACCAAAATTCAGTTATCCAAAGAGTTCGGAAGAGCATTTTATATTGTAAATTACAGGTGATTGTGACTCTCCTGGAAGCAAACAATCAAAACGGTCGCGCGGTTTCCCATCCGCCGGGATGTTTATAGATGTTTCAAGTCTCAAGTATTGTTGATAGTGTTCATGCTTGCACTTGGTATGATGATCCAACTTGACTCTTGGTTGACTGAAGGAACAAAGATAGGAAAATCATCTGGTTGATGGTTTGTGATTATATTAAACCCCTATCAAGAGTCATAATTCCCAACACCCGGACTACTATTTACAATTATCAATAATTGTGGGTGAACAATATCTGGGTCAAGCTTGGTGAATGGTAGGTTGCTTGTTTTCATAATATATAAATATAATATATGTACATGTATCTGAGTAAATTATAAGGACCTCCCTGCGATCTATTATAATTTACCCATATATATATATATATATATATATACACGTGCAGATCACGTACATATGCTGCCCAAAAAATGGAATAATATCACATCCAGCACACAACGATGACTAGCCACGACAATTGGCTTTCAGAAAATAAATGAAAATAGGGTATACATGGAAAATACCCCGTAAAACGCTAATTTTCACATGGAAAATGATGATTGATATGATATCCTGCTGGATTTGGTGGGTTTCCCTTGAGATGTGCTGGATATCGCCCCCTGTGTGGCTGATGTCCCGTTCTCTATGGGGCACGAACCACGGCTGCCGAGGTGCAAAACATGGTTCGAACGAAGGCAGAGCAGGGGTGACTTTGGTTCCCTCAAGGGAAGTAACATGGGGTATGAGCAAAGTCCAGGATGGAGGGAAAAAAGAACTGGAATCCCCAAATTTGATGGGAGAAACGATCGTTCCCTTTTGATTTTCCTTTGAAATGATTAAATGGTTCAAGTGAATGTTGCTATGTCTCTATCGCTTATATGGGGTTACACTGACTTGGTTTAATAAGGATGATGTAATCCACCATGGGGATCCTGCTCTCAACCAACCACCAAAGGGCGTAGCGGATGACTTGGGCATGGCTCACACAAAGCTTTGCCAGATGCATTGTTTTAGCCACTGCGAACCATCCCCTTGAACATTGCTTTCTTATTTAGCAGGACTTGCACAAACCCATGCTTGTTTGATGCAGTGGAGCAGGTGGAGGTATTTCCTTTTTGTGTTTGATCAACTCCCTTGATCTCCTTTCCCCCACAAAACAGGGGAAATTGATCCCAGACCTCCCCAACCACTAGATCTTCACCCGAAAGTTGCTGAATTGCCGAAGCCCAGATGCAGGTCAACATAATTGGACGTCCTAAGTGGAATAAACACAGGACTGTTTTAACATTGTACCATAGGGTGCCCCATGTTTGACTCGACCTATCCATTTAATAGTTGGATTAAACCTTGATTAAACATGATTAATCCATAAGAATCCTTTTATCACTGGCCATTTCAGGTTCCTAAATTGGAGGTACCTACCATACATAAGGTCTATGTAAGTCCTATGTAAGGGGATATCCCCAGAAAATATAGCCAGAAATATGGTACTAACGTACCTCCATTTTAGGATCCTGAAATTCCCATTGATTTTATTTGTTTTATATACCATCTGGTTATTTCATATAGCCATGGAAAATCCCTCATAAATGGAGGTTTCTAGCTGGGATTATCATCTATTTCTATGGGCCATCTATACCATGGCGAACTGTTAGTCATAACCAGAGGGTGTATATATATATATGATACAGTATCATATGATCAAGATTAATGTTCCTTCCAAACAGGTTCTACTTGTTTTACCCTCTGGTAATGACTAACATAGCTATTGAAAATGGCTATTTATAGTGGATGTTCCCATTAAAAATGGTGATTTTCCATAGTTATGTTAGTTTACCAGAGGCTACTTGTTTAAAACCACTGCCTGATCCCAACAAAAAGCTGTGCCTGGAGGCCTCCGGACTCCGAAGTGAGGTCGTGCCAAGGCGACGCTTTCGAAGAGGGAAATGATCCATTGGAATAAAGTTATGTAGATGTAATTGGAATAGGGAAATTATCCATTACAATGGCCATTCCCTATTCGTATCCATTGGATTTGGGGACGCGATGATTTTGATATGTTCAGATGTTCCAGCCTTGGCTTGGACATGTGAGATACGGCAGGAAATGATGACTGAAATGAGCAGGGCCCTGGGAATCTAGCAACCTATTGAAATCTAAGATATTCTAAGATAATCTATTGACAAGGGATTAAAAATTCATTCTTAGAGTTAAGCCGCAATCCAGTCTTAGAATGGCTAGAAACAAAGCAGAAGAACCACTTCGCGGCCAGTGACGTTGGCGCCAGGCTGGAAACGCATGCAGATGACCCGAGTCATAAGCCAGCAAGCAGCAGTTGGGCCTCAGAAGGGAGGAGTTGTTTCTTGATGCAGAAATATAATCTAATGTATTAATATCGTAGTTGATAAATATAGTAATATTGGCAATATAGAAATATAATTATTCATATAGTATAGTAATCTTGGCAATATAATGTAGTTGATACAATATGGTATAATAAAATGTGACAGATAATAATTATAATAATGTAAACAAACTGTCATGGTGACTTAAGTTGGCAGGCTGGTTCTCAAACTTGCTCCACGGATCTGAGAAGCATCACAAAATTCTTGATCAGCATGTCTTAAAGAACATTACCATAATTTCAAAATTGGGACTGTTAAAAGTTATAACCCGTACTCTATCCATTATTCGTGAAATCCCTCATTTTTGATGTTTTTGTGTTTTCCTCTAATTTGGCTAGTCAGATCCCATTCGTAGCCATCATATCCGAGCCATCTTGCGCCTACAGGCTACACCCGCACCGGTGACAGCACCAGCACGGGAACCACCAGCACTGGTGGGACTGCTAGCAGTGGTCCTGCAGTGGCTGGCTATACTGGCGGGCAGTTGCAGCTTGACAGATCTAGACAGAATGAGGGAACACGAAATGGTGAGTGTGTCGTTTGGGAATGACATGAACAAACATATTTGTATAACATTGTATATGATTATTGAAAATAATGATTGAGGCTGATACAGTAGTATTAAATAGTATTGATAATACGCCAAGACCTGGAAATAGTGTTGGTGATGATGATGATGATGATGATGTTGACTTCGGTTATGACTTCGGTTTAGTTAATTGTCCCACGGGGGTGGGAGATTTTATAATATGTGTATAATATATATATATATGTTATGTAAACCCCAAGTGAAACCCCAATTGCAGTATGGTTAATCCTTCCATCATGGGGGGTGAGAGATGTTTTATAAACCTTAAGTGCAACCCTAATTGCAATATTGCCAATTGTGCCTTGAGGGTGTTTTTTCCCAAAAGCATCTCCGATGCTTGGGTTCTCGTTTAGTTGCACTCGCCGCGGGGGAGCGAGACTGAGTGGTCGACGGAGATGTGTTGGATGGAAGGAAGGAAGGAAGGAAGGA
>CAMXCT020004107.1:0-45853 GCA_947184155.2 Cladocopium goreaui | reverse complement strand
TACATTACACTGAATGACACTGCAACACAGATAGACAGGTAGACAGCTAGACAGATAGACAGATGAAAGGGAGAGATAGATAGACAGGTAGATAGATAGATAGATAGGTAATTAGATGAAAGAGAAAGAGAGAGAGAGAGAGAGAGAGGCCAGCTGGGTAAATGATATAGATAGATAAATGGCTAGACAGATAGACTGACAGACAGACAGACAGACAGATAGAAGGACAGATAGATAGATAGATAGATAGTTAGATAGATAGATAGATACATCGATAGATACATAGATCGATACATGGAGAGATAGATAGATACATGGAGAGATAGATACATAGAGAGATAGATACATAGACACATAGACAGATAGTTAGATACCAAGACAAATAGAGAAATAGATGGGTAGAGACATAGACAGATAGATAGACAGACAGACAGATAGATAGCTAGCTAGATAGATAGATAGACAGACAGATAGATAGATAGATAGATACATCGATAGACACACAGATCGATACATGGAGAGATAGATAGATAGATACATGGAGAGATTGATAGATACATAGAGAGATAGATAGATAGATCGATAGATAGATAGATAGATACATAGAGAGATAGATAGACAGATAGATAGATAGCTAGATAGATAGATAGACAGATAGATAGATACATAGATAGATGGACAGACAGACAGATAGATAAATAGATAGATGGACAGACAGACAGACAGACAGATAAATAGTCAGAGAGACAGCTAGAGAAATAGATGGCGAGATAGACAGATAGATACATAGACACATAGACAGATAGTTGGATACCAAGACAAATAGAGAAATAGATGGGTAGAGACATAGACAGATAGATAGACAGATAGACAGGTAGACAGATAGACAGATAGAGAGAGAGAGAGATATATATATATACATATATATATATAGAGAGAGAGAGAGAGAATTTGATTGATAGATAGACAGATAGACAAATAGATAGAGAGATAGTTGGCTCGATAGATAGATGGATAGAAAAAATGATAGATAGACAGACATATAGATAGGTTGATCGATAGATAGATCGATAGATATACGTGGGATTCAAGCCAAGCCCGGCCTCGGGTCTGTTTTTCTGACGGCACGATGGCGCACGCCAGCACAGCGGCAGCCGAAGATTCCTGTCCGCTGTTGCTAGGAAAAAACAAGCTGCCGCGACCGTGAGGCAGACACGTCGGAGGGATGGAAAACATTTCTTCATGTTTTTCTGTACGATCACAACCGTGGGTTATACCATTGCATAATAGCTGCCTTTCTAATCCTGTATCGACGCTTATGGTAGGAACATGTCCATTGGATGAGAGAATATCGGTTGTCCTTTCATGGTGGATTCATCTATATGTTCAATATGTTGGTATTGTGATGTGTAGATGCTTGGTTTTTAGTCATGAGAATGTCAATCTTCACTTAAGACGTGTTAGCTCTCACAACACGGATTGTGTCTCAAACGATCTTTGTTTGTGTTTTTTTTCCGTCCAACGCCTTCATGGCTTTCGCCAGGTCGTTACACACGTTCAACCGCAGCAGACAAGCTGAATTGTAATTGCTTGCAAGGCCGTCAATTGGGTCAGCAGCCTCAAAAGAGCTGGTAGTGGACCAATACAAAGTCCAGTGGGCAATCCCCTCAAGGACAACACAAACCAGAAAAGAACCAAAAGAACCAAAACAAACAACAAAAACAAAAACCAGCCAAAAAAGACAGAAAGGGGATTGCGACCAGCAGTGGGAATTCCATGCACGATGACATCTTATGTGTCATCCTAAGAAAGGCCCAAAAAAACAACACAAAACAGAACCAAACAAAAACACACCAAAGGGCCACATCGGGTGATAGAAGCAACAAAGGCTCAATGCGGAAACCAGGGATCCCCCCAGCTAGGATCCCCGAGATCACAAAGAGCAGCCGTACCGGCATGATATTCACCCATGCACTTCGAAGCAAACACCGACAACGCCGGGTCGCAACGAGAGTGGTGAGAAACGAGAGAAAGGTGAAACAGGGAGGTGAAACATGGTCTAAGGTGAAAATGACAACGAGGCTACGGCATTCAGGGCGCACTCAGAGTCCGCTCAGTAGTCCTCTTTCTATCATCATCATCATGTAGCCGCGGTAGCAGGCAGTTCCATTGCGCTAGTGCTCTTGCAGGTAGTCTTCATGGTATGGAAGATTGTGCTCATCATCGGTGCGTGGTGAGATCTGTGCGTTGAGCTCTTCCGATGACGTGCTAGCTCCTTTGGCTGTGTGATCCAGTAGCAGTATGGCTTTTTGCGCTTGGCTCACTTCATAGCTGGCAGAGATTGTACAACTATCCAATATGCAGCTAATTTGGCGGAGTTGGCGTATGGTGGCTTCGAGGTCAGTGACTCTCTGGGTTGGGATATTCTGGACACCTTGAAGCTTCTGGCAAGCCTTGTCGAGAAGTTTGGTGGCAGCATCCATTTCACTGGCAGTGACCTGACACAGGGTCAGTTGAGTGATTGACTTTGCTAGGCGACTGACAGCAGCATCCTTTACTGGGGTTGGCTGGGCCATACCACAGGGCTGAACTGTACGCTGGGTGTTGTGCAAATGTAAAGCTGCTGGGCAGTTCATCCATCAATCGCAGAGTTGCCAGCTAATCAGCACAAAGGCATAGGCGTCCATTTGGAGGTGCGCATGGCCGGTCAGTGTGTTGGTCGAGGTAATGTCAAACAGCAACGGGTTCCATGGCTTGATGTACTTTGACATCATCCTGCACTACCAACAAAACAACAACACTTAAGTTTTGCCCCCCCCCAAAAGGTTTACTATAATCCCTAACCCCTATCTTTCTCCTCATACTAACCCAGGCAAGCTTACTTCGTCGGCAGTTACGTTAGGCAGTGGTCAACCATGGGTACCCTATGGTGACAGCACTCATCAACACATGTCCAAACTACTGGAATTGCACGGGTTGACTGGCGCTGGGGCGTTCGTGGCTGCTTGTGCCACTGGCTGTGCTATGTGCGGGGGGTGGGTCACCGCTTACCGGCGGCCTCATCATTTGGGCAATAAGGGGATGGCTTTGCTTGGCAAGCAGGATCTTAGTCATTTCGCGAGTGAAGGCTGCAGGGTCGTCCACTAGTGCCTTAGCTTCAGCTAGTGGCCTATCAAGGACAATGGCAATGAGCATCTCGCCGCCGTCTTTCTGGATTAGGGCTGGTCGGCCGGCTTGCATTTGTGCAAGGATTGCCACCGCTTTATTTTCACACAGGGTACGTTCCCACTCTTCTAGGGCTCTTTGCGCTAGGGTGCAGGTCTGTGGCGGAGCCCTTTGGGCTGCCGGTGTCCCCAATACTCGGAGGAAGGGACTGTCATGCAGTGTGGGAGATGGCAGGTTTGTGATGGCAGCTACTGCACGTAAAATGTCACCTTCTTTGACGTCATATGATGCGGAAGATTTCTGTCCAATGGGCCGGTTCGGAATCATCCCAAAGATGACGCAGCGTGTATCCTGCTTTCGGTTCCATATACTTTCTGTTCCATACTGCGTTGTGAGACCATTGGGGTGCGTCACGGTTTATTTCAACCGAATCTCGTTTCATGTCATATTCTTTAAGCATGTCATCTAATTCCTGGCGGGTCGCAGCTCGGTGAATACAACATTGCCTGACAGCACCATCGATGTGCAGTGGCCATCCGACTGGCATGTGGGAGTCTTCAAGGAGTCCATCACCATTTCGCTCTATGATTGTGCCTAGCATAGGGACATCAATGGTTGCCTTAAGGCTAACCTGTGCACGTTTGCACTTCCATGTGTCAGGTGCAAGCAAACCACGCTCGGCCAGTAAAGCAAGTGCCGGGAATTCCGGTTGGTCTTTCATTGGCAGTACCTCCTCCTTGATGACTAACTTAAGACCATGTAGTGGTTGAGGTTCTTGCCACTGAGGAGCATGGTGTGGTTGGGGCTTGGTCTCTTTAGGCACGACGGGCACCGCACTGTCTTCAAACCAGGTGGGGCGGACCGTCTGGACACCTATTGGACTGGCCGAACTGGCGTTCTTGATGCTTTCCCTGCGCAGACTGTGGTAGATAGGTGGGATCATCCATGCCGGCACAAAAACAGTGATAAACTGGACGTTCCAGATGACCTGCAGATTCTGTGGCTTAATTTCGGGTGTGATGCATCTCACTTGGCCATCTATGACTCGCGTGTAGGATTCGGATCGGTCAAAGGATGCCGTGACTTTTAAGCCAAGGTACAGTTCTCTGAACCAGTACTCTTTGAGCAACATACAGGAAAGATGAGGTGCCCTCACTTCCAATACGTGCGTTGCTGGTATCAGAAGGGTGACTAACCATTCGGCCAAAAATTCAATCATTTTCGCTTCAAGTTGTGGGAGGATTTTTTCAACCGCGCGGAGCGCTGTTTCAATGTCTGGGACATGTGTAGCCGAGGGCAGCCCGACTGTCCGCTTGGCATATTCATCAGCAAAGTAGAGCCGGCACAATTTGGAAACCCACTGGCTAGGTTTCTCCATGTCAATGGCTATTTTGGCCAGGGGCCATGGGTCAGGTAGCGTGGATAGACAATGCAGTAACTCTGAAAAGTTCATTTCGATGCAACCAGCTGTCAATTCAATTCAATCAGCTGTCAAGGACAGTCCTCTTTTTGGCAAAAACAGAAGGAAAGTGGGTGGCTGCAAGAGCCATGATAGCTGCTAGTTTAGCTGCAATGGCACGGACCACATGCCATAATCAAAATCAAACCTGCTGTCTTGGTTGACATACAAGCTACAACCATAGACTGCCAGCTATGGTTGGCAGACTGCTACAAAAGTCACAGCCAGCACAGAGTGCCAGCCGTAGCTGCTAGATTGGTAAACAAGCTAGCCTAGCACAAACCATAGCCAGCACAGAGTGCCAGCTGTAGTTGCTAGATTGGTAAACAAGCTAGCCTAGCACAAACCATAGCCAGCACAGAGTGCCAGCTGTAGCTGCTAGATTGGTAAACAAGCTAGCCTAGCACAAACCATAGCCAGCACAGAGTGCCAGCTGTAGTTGCTAGATTGGTAAACAAGCTAGCTTAGCACAAACCATAGCCAGCACAGAGTGCCAGAATTCCAGTGACAAATCTATATATATATATCCATATCTATATTTATAAACGGTATATATATATATATCTATATCTAGTGATAACTACATCTGATAAACCATCACCCCCAAATCAAACATGGTCATCCAGATCTTTTTCACCAACTGTTCACTGCAGAACACTGCAGAAAGGTTTGACAGACCAGTTCCAAAAAAAAACTTCACAGTTCACACTGCGGCTATCCTTATTGTTTTTACCAACTGTTCGCTGGAGAAAGGTTTGATAAACCTGATCCAAAAAATAACAAAGTTCGACATGGTGGTTATCCTGTATTCGCCAACCACTTGCCAGAGTAGGGATTCAATCAAGTCCCCAAAAAAAAACTGCCGTTTGCAATCTTGAACGTTTTGGGTAGGTCCAAATCTATGACCTGGGTTTGTCTAAAAGCTGGGTAGTAGTACCCAAAGATATGTGTCCTACCATATTCCCTTAGTTTGGCCATGAGTTGATGTATCATAAAATCACAAGAAACAACTATCAGAAGAAAGCTGGGATTTGGTATCATGATGGTTATCACAACAATGGGGCTCTTTCAAAATACCAATGATTCATAATCCTTCAAAAGGATCACCAAACGCTGAAAGTAATTGACATGGTTTTCTGTCCAAGCAGGTCACCTTTGGAATTTGGATTTTTCAGATTTTTTCAGCCCCCTTTCTTGGGGGACTGATTTCACAGTTTCTGCTCGCCTGCAGCCGCGCCGCGCCCTTTTGTTTTGGTTGTGTGTGTGCGTACAAGGGCTGAAACAACTTAAGATGACAAACAATCATTCAGCGTGTACAAGGGCTGAAACAACTAAAGATATCTTAAGAAGACAAACAGTCATTCAGCGCGTACAAGGGCTGGAAAAAAAAAACATCCAAAAATGGCTCCTTTGTGTTATCCAAAAAATCAGCCTTTTTGAGATGCCCCGCAGGGGGCGCAGCCGCACCCGTCGCCGGAGCCATGCAAAGCCCAGTGGTCCATGGTGCAAAAACCGGCTTTTGAACTACTGCATCCAGCAAATGGGAACTGGGCCAAGTGATGATGTCCACCGAGCTCTGATCAAAGCAGGGCCATTGAAGCAGAGGTTGGGCAATTTATCTTAAACAATTTTGATTCAAGATTGGTTTTTCCAATTTTCATTGCTGTGTACAATAATGTGTGTATCTCACATATGTTCATCACGTTTATTCTGAAAAATGAACATAATATCATCATATTTATCCTAGGGATATGCAGAGAGAGAGAGAGATTTTTACACTTATACATATTTTTGATACTTCATTACACACCTGGGAATTGGAATGCAAAATTATGTTTTGATCCAAGACAAGCACACATCTTAGGTATGTTGTGGCCTTATTCTGGGGATTGCCCCTTCGCGAAGTATCAGTGCTTTACAACGGACTTCGACCCTCTCTACAAGCTTTTGCCCTTGCAGCTGTTCACGTTTGCGGACGCAAACGGCGAGTGGAAAGACGTACCTGCAGCTAAGACTGATGTGAAACATCAGATCCTGAGATCCTTTTACAAATGGTATGTGGCTGTGCCTTGATATACAAATGGTATGTGGCTGTTTACAATGCTTTGTAAAAAAAGAAGGTGTTTCAACGATGGTTTATTTTCACAATGTTATATCATTGCTTTTACTTTTACAGGTGTTTTTTTCAACAATATTTTTCTTATTATTTACTGAATGTTTTGCTCAGGATGAAAAACAATTGCGAGAAATGAGCCCTGCAAGAGTCGGGACATTTCAAGACACAATTACAGAACATTGGCGCGAAGACCATGATGAGGAGAGCGATGAATGGATGCTAGCTGTGGTGTACTTAAGACAAGAAGGTGACGGTGATCCCACGAAGACGGTGACATTCTATCGAAAAAAGCTCAACATGTTTGCTAGTCCTGCCTGGGAAAAGCACAATAAGAAACTTTGATTGAGATATATTGTTTTGTTCAGTGCATCTCTACTTTCCCATTAATTTGTAAACATTTTGGGGTCCCTGGGTTAAAACTGAGGAACATGGAACGGGTTCAACTCTTACCACCTGGACCTGAACGTGCCATCGGACTGGGGTTGGCGGCAGATCAATTCAGCAGTTCTTGCTGGTTTCTTGGATTATTGGGATGTGGTCTCAACTTGTTTGTTTGAGGGAAAAGGTTGAAAAAACATGTACAGTAAATCCTCGTGCCTGATGTTTGAGTTTCTGCCAGGTTTACTTAGCAACTTTGGGGCAGCTGCGTTACAGCTTTGAACCTATCCTTAAGTTGAGCATTCTTTTCATGAACGGTTGGATGTTTGGTTTTTATTTCAACAGTGGTTGTGAGTTTTGATGTCTTTTGTTCACACCCCTGATAAGGAACAATTTGGGTGCCTAGAACCTTCAGATGCCGCACGGTGCAGCCAACAAAACGTGGTTCAAAGATTGTGTCGGGGTTGGGTTGGGGCTGGGAACTGAAATAGGGAAACCCCAAATCATCCAAGTTTGAGCACCTTGTGGAAAATCGACCTGTGGTTTTGGTCCCTGATTTCAGGAAATGTCCAAATGAAAGTTTTTTTTGTTTTAAACATGTTTACCCAAAGCATCCAATTTGAAAAGCTTTTAGTAGTGAACCCATGGCTTTGGTGATTTCTCATTTTGGGAGCCTTCAAATGGTTGGGAACAACACTCATCTTTGGAAATCTTCGAAACTATAATAATGGTTCAAGGACAATAGGCAATTCCGGCACGAAGCAATGCCGGGACGAAGTCTTCTCGATTCGCAGAGTGAGGAGGAAGAGGAGCTTTTACATGCTAAAGTTGTTCCCTTCATACTTCATACCCATCAAATTAGAAAATCATGATTTGAACACATTCCCAAAACTTTTTCTGGAGGAGCGGGTGCTTTTTGGTGATGAGCTGGATGAGGAGGGCGATGAAGCCAACAGAGCCTAGGATTGATTAGTAATTTGATTTCTGTGTTTACCCCCCAAAAGTTTGATTGATAAAATGTTTTTTTTGTTTTTTTTTGGCTTGGGGTTCCTCAACACATAAACAGTCAGGAAGAAAAGGAGTTTGGGGTGATTATGACGATGACGGTGTTGAAGCAAGTGTCTGTCTTGGGATGCCAACGCCGTTGCTGGTTTGCATGGATCAACCCTTTTTTTTGATGATTTGTGGGACAGTTTTCATTTTTTCTCACACAATGTTACGAAAATCTGAGGCTAGAAAACCCCAAGACCTTTGTGGAACTATTTCATTGGGCTGATCGATTGCTAGTTCGCTTTGAGCACCTTGGCTAGATTAGATCAACCTTGTTGTTGCTGTCAAAGTGTTCTTTCTATCGGTCAGTTTTTTGTTGGGTTAAATGGGTCTAACATTTGGAGACTATCTTTGGAGACTTTAGGAGGCTATTTGGGGCCAAAGAAGTGGAGAACAAGCTGCAGGGTTTGCAGTTGCGCATGGATAGCCTCTTCACTGGGATTGATTGCCCACATGCTGCAGTTCAACAAATCAGTGCAGCGTGCCGGAGGAAGAAATTTGACACATACTCAGCCTTACTGTAGTTTTGTGCAATGTTTTGCAAGTTGTTTTAATAGTTGCTGAGTATTTTTTGCATATTTGGTTCTTGAAACATTTTTGATCAACGAAACCAATTTCACAGGTATGGTTTTGAGCTGCAAATTCGTCCTGGGAGAGCTTGCGAACTTGATGGGCGTGTTCGGAAGTTACCCAGTAAAAAAAACAGTTTTATGTTTGTTTGAAGTTTTTCAATGGAGGTCCTGCAAAACCATGTCACCACCCAAAGATTTGAATTATGTTCTGATGGTTTCAGTCAAATCCAAAGTTATCTCACCCAGGTACTTGCACTCGAACTTTCCTGATAGATGTGTGTTTTCCGACATCTTGGACTTTGTCCAGGGGAAGATTGACACACCACTGCAAGTTCAAAAATCAAAGTTGGCACCTCAGCTGCAATGTTTTCTCAACAGATTATATTTCTATGTATGTATAAATGTTTTTATTTATATGCGAAGTTGTTGCATCTATATCTATCAATCTATCTATCTGTCTGACTGTCTATCTATCTATCTGTCTATCTATCAATATATTGTTTTATCTATCTATCTGTTGGTCTATCTATATATCTATCTATCTATTTGTCTATCTATCTATCTATCTATCTGTTGGTCTATCTAGTTGTCAGTCTATCTACCTGTCGGTCTATCTATCTATCTATCTATCTATCTATCTATCTCTCTCTCTCCATCTCTCCATCTCTCTATATCTATGTCTCTATATGTATCTCTATCTCTATCGCTGCATGTATCTATGGATCGATGGATCTATCGATCCATCTATCTCTCTCTATCTAACTAAGTATCTGTCTATCGATAATCTATCTATGTCTCTGTCTGTCTGTCTGTCTACCTACCTACCTACCTGAATCTCTCTCTCTCTCTTATATATATATATCTATCTATCTATCTGTCTGTCTGTCTGTCTATCTATCTACAAGGTGGTGCCCCCTAGTTATAAGTTGATTTATAATCCCATTAACTGTAGGTATATCTACCATAAGTCCTACTTATTAGAGTTATAAACCAACTTAGCTATCTTGGGGGCACCACATTGTATCTATCTATCTATCTATCTATCTATCTATCTCTATATTTCTATCTCTATCTCTATCTATCTCCATCTCTATCTCTATCTCGATCTTTTTCTATCTAATTCTCTCTATCTTTATCTATCTCTATCTAACTCTCTCTATCTAGGTCTTGCTATCCATATCTATAATTGTATCTATATCTATATCTAATTCTATCTATCTCTGCATATATATAATTATATATATATATATGTGTGTGTAGATGATATCTAATGTAAGATAAATCCAGATATGGTTTTTTGTGTATTGATCATTTGCAGAACCCTGGACAGGTGGAGACAGCTTATTGCGCTACCCACAAGAAGCAGTGTCAAAGAAATCCGGCACCCACACCAAATGAGGAGGAATGTGCTGTTGACGGGCCTCCCTGTGTGCTCTTCTCCTTGTATCTTGATAAAATCTGTTCATAGGAATGCAATTTTGTCCCCACTTGATTTGCTTCTCACATAAACTTCAGTAAATTTCGCCAAATCCACCTTTGCCTAAGGTTACCACAATTATCACTGGCCTTGTTGAAATTTTGGTAAGGATGGGAAACAAAGAAGGCATGGCAACAAAAGACACCAAGAAACGTGCAGTACATGATGTATGGGACAAGGACAAGAAGGATACCAAGTGTCTTGGGTCAATTGGTTCATTTTGCTTTCTTTGTTTTAATTTGGGTTGATTGATTCTTTCGAAAACATTTGAACCTTGATTTGTTGCCAAGGCCAGGTTGGTTCATTCACGAAAATGTCCAGAAATTTCCTGGGGAATACCTGCAGTTTGACGATGAGTACAACAAGCAGGAGACGAGTATCAGCCCTCAACGATTTGGCAAACCAATGAACAGGCAAGGTTTTGAAAAACAAAAAAAGTCCATCACTTTCCCACTCATTGATCATCTCTCCAGGTTGCGAGTTTACAGGCTGTTTTACGACAAGTCCAAATATATCTGGAGGGGCCCAGACCTACGCACTATCTTGAAGGCAACGTTGCCTCACCAACCGCTTCGACTCACTGCTGACCATTTGTATTTTCTCGAAGACGATGAGCTGGTGCCCACCCTGTATTTTAGTTTTTCACTATAACTTTTCAATTTTTTGGGATGTAAGATTGAATAGTTCCCAACCAAAGGTTTTTAACCTAGTTTTTATTCATTTTTTGGATGTAAGATTGGATAGTTCCCAACCAAAGGGTATATTATGTTCAACAACTTTCAACAAACCAGGTGGCAGAATGTGGATGCGATAGTCTCTTTGATCTCAAACTGTCAAATTCTGCAACTGAGTTCAAAGCTATCTATGAGCAGCGTTACCCACATGCGTTGGTATGGGACACTGGGTGGTTTGAAAACGCAGTACATTTTCTTTTTCTATTGGAATCGATGTGTAGCTTGCTGATTTGGGGGCCACACCATGGAACCAAAGGTCTTTCCCAGAATCCTGTCTTTTTGTAGTTCGGAAGGAACAAATAAATTGAGGATCTTTCCCAGAATCCCGGCCAAAAAGTGAAGAGAGGGCGTGTGAACTCCAGCGACGGTTCCATACCAACATTTACAACAAGCAGCTCGTGCCTGCAACTTGGCTGAGTGATAAAAAGAAGAAAGTCGGCATGTTTGAAACAACATATTTTTCTCTCTTTTGGAAACTTGGGGAATGCCCACAATCCCAAAGGTGGAACAGAAAATTGGGCCGGCCTATGATGGGCACAGAGATGATGGCAAGCATGGGTCTGCCTGTTACAGCGAAGCTGGCCAAAGAATGTGGCGTGGTCCAACCTGATGTATCCCAACTATCCCAGAGCGCCAAGGCGCGTCTCTCGAAATATATGTTGGAATAATATTACATCGAAGCATTTTTTGAAACATTACATTTTCTCATGTTGTTTGCAGGCCTTTCTCTCAGGCAACGGCATGGATATCCCTTCAGTGGGATTTATGATGCTATCGGCCCAGCCAGCATGGTTAAAATCTTTGTTAGTCCAAGTCCAAGTCCAAAAAAAATATGTTAGCCAGGCTTTTATCTGTGTGGAGCCGGTTCAGGACTGAAAGTCACATATATGGTATTGCAAACAGACCTGTTAAAAAAAAACATTGCAAATTTCCTATCCGCAGGATGGAGCAGCAGGGCAGAAACGCCGAACATGAGCGACTATGGCCTCATCCTCAAAGAAAAGAAGTAAATTTGTCACTATTGCTCTGAAAAGCCTTCCCAGTTTATCTCTCCCTGCTACTACATGATGAACTCATGTAATTTTGGCTCATAAGTGAGGGTCACTCCCACAAACAGGACATATGAGTAAATTTAAAGAAATTTTGACAATCGCAATGTGATTATCTTTTCAAAACAAGCCTTCAAGTCAAACATAGGATTCAAAGTATGAACTGATGTAATCTATACTATACTACTATCTTTCCCATACTACTATACCAATCTCCTATGAGCAATGGCCCTACTTTGTTCCAAGACGAAACTGAAGAAGATGGCCCCAGTCTTTTTCAAATTGAGCCCGACGAAGAAACCGAATCCTTCCTTTTTCAAGATGAGTTAGCAGAGAGGCAGGTGCCCAAACCTCAAACATCTTGCAGTGGGCTGGACCTTCTAAAGGAAGAACCGGATGAATTGTGTGATCAATATCAACCTCAACTTTTTGGTGCTGAACTGGATGAGGAAATTTCTGAAGACTCCGAGTCTGGCAATTCAGCTTACGTGGGTGACACTGAGTCTTCCAGCAGGTGCAAGATTACAACAGTACAGCTCAATTTTGCTACTATGGACAAATTCTTGTCTTCCCACCTGAAGGCAGCCACAGAAACGAAAACAGCCGAGCCGAACAAAAAGAAGAGGCGGTACAACAATGCAAACCGTGCTAAGGCTGCTGCTGACAGAAAACAAAGCAAACCAGCCGGAGAAAAAAGACCAGCCAGGAATGATACAGTATCTGATTTGATTTTGAAACTTTTTGGTTTTGTTTGTTTATCATGAGTTTGGATGTTAACTTTTGATCTATAGTTTTATTTTTTCTCTTGTGGCCGTGCTTTTGGGGGTCAGGAGAGACTGCAAAAACTCTTGAAGAACAAATGCAAGTGCACCCAGGGAAGCTGTTTTGAACAATATGAGCTGGATGAGGTCAAACATTTCCTCGACATGTTTGAGGCCAAAGAAAAAAGAGACCAAGATGCAATCCTATTCCTAGCACTACAGGATGAGGAGAAGTTGAAGAGCGGGAATTTTGACCGGGGAAGACGAGAGTTTTACTTCCTCAATCGGTATGTGAAACGGATCTGCTTTGAGGCTTTGTTGGGCGTTTCATCCCATCGTGTGGACAAGATCGGGGCCATAGATCTTCGATTTGGACGGCGACCTCCTACTGGATCTACACCTTTGAGATCATCTATAGATGCATTCTGCATGGTTCTCTACAACAGTGTAGCGGAACCGTTGCCGAACAAGCACCTTGACTAGTTAATATTCCAAAACATTGATACATTGCATACTTAATTTTGTTGGGTAAATATCGGGGAGGTATCTTTTTTTGCACTAAGGTTTGTGCGGGTTGGCCCAGCAAAATCATCATCTGATAAAGTGAAGATGAAGAAGACTGACACGACCAAAGATGAAGATAGCGACTTTGCATTGCCATCAGAGTTTGACGAGACAAATGATGAAGATCTTGCACACTTCCTACGTTCAAACACATCATTCCTTGTGAACATGCATGCCACTGGAGCATTCAGTGTGTCTTGGCAAATATTATATAACATTTCTATACATTTCTGAAGGTTAGATAGTTGTCATAGATCATCATAGTTTATGATTTTCCTTCTTGATGCCAACTGAGGATCTTTCTAAATTGACAAGGAAATATTTGCCACCGGGAACTCTGTGGGAAGTTTATCAATTCTACTGTGGATGGTGCTCGGCACATTCCGTGTCTGGCCAAGCTTCGCAACCTCATCAGCTTTGGACAAAATCATTTTGTCATCAATTGTCAATTGTCATCTATTTTTTTGGCATGTACATGTGTTCCGATGTGTTGTTGAATGTTCAGTCCAAATTAGGTATGGAACATTTGTTCGGCAATGGAACCAAAAGTGGACTTTGGTACTGAAATTTCGGGACCAGAACAGCTTCTCGCAATGCGATGTGTGCCAAGAATTGAAAGAGCAGTTGCCAAGACAAACCATCTTGTCATTTTGTCTTATTATGTGCCCCCTGTTGTTTTGTTTTTTCTATTGAAGGTCTTCTTGAAGATCATTTTGTTCCAACTTAGGTTTCAAAATCGAGAGCTGTCTATGGACGTGAGACTTGGCGCTCTGCGACTCTACAGGCAGCACCTTGTTTCACAGTATTCTGATCGCTGTGCTTTCTGGTCACTTCGTGACATCAGTGCTGAAACATTCAGCCGATGCATCACAATCATGACCGATGGCGCTGACCAGGACATTACTTTCGTTTTTACTTTCGTTTTTTACAGCTTCAGTTCGTGCAATTTTAAAAACTATTTTTCCGTAACTTGAACGTTTTGTTGAGAAGTCTTTTTCAAGAACTATGTGCAATATTTTTTTCAGTTGGAGGCGAAGTACATGATTCCTCGCCACCCCCAGTTGCGTACATGCTACAGGGCGGCCAAGTTTCAGAGGCCGAAAATAAAATTGCATGGGGCTTGGTGCTTTGGACACACTCTACAGCTGATTATTTTGGAGGAGAATCAGTTTAGTGGCTCCAGCATGGTGCAAGAACTTTTGATGATTACCATAGAAAAGGTGATGGCCCTGTGCAGAGCTAATGGAACACCTTGCCCTGACACGCTCTGCGTGATCGGGGACAACACGGTCAAAGAACTGACAAATACTGTGTGCGCATCATACATGGCTGCTTTGATCAATCACCAAAAATTCAAGCTTGCTCAGCATTTGCTTTAGTTTGTCAATTTTGGGGAGGGAGTTTTTTAGTACGTTTTTCAAATTGAAAGGGTGATTTCGGTATAAAACACCATCTATGGAAGGTATACGATGATGATGATGATGATGAGAGTCAGCCACACCCATGATGTAATAGGAACCTTATCTGCTATTTTAGCAAAGCTTTGTGCTTGTGAGTATGCTCATTTTTGACAGCTAGGGTGTTTTTCTTCAGTATAAGACCTTCAACTAAGATCAGCTGTGGGGATTGCTGAGCCGTCGTCTGGGAAGATCTACAAGCATGGTTGATGCTGACTCGGTCAAGTCTATCCTTCAGGAAGAGCTGTCAAAGCCATCTCTGGCTTCTTGGATCGGAGGGCCTGTGGATATCCAAATCATGCGCAAGTACAGGGATTGGAAGCACCACAACGATAGCTTTGCGCCAACTACCATGGATCCTCGATCTATATGTGCATCTTGCATGGTTTTTCGGTTTTCCTTTTTTCAACCCCAAAAAAAGTTGAAATCAACCAAACAAGGAAGGGGGATTGCGTCTTGATGCCACGGCAAATCACTTTTTCTTCTTCCTTCGGCGGAGAGGCGGGTGTAAGGGTTTCACAATTTCCGATGTTTTCCTCAAGATGAACGCTTTTTGTGTTTAATTCAATTGGGGTTTTGTGGGATGTTGTCTGCAGCTAGTGTTGTGCATACTCAATGTTCCAAACCTTGACAGACTTACCTGAGAGCTTTGAACAAGATGAAGGCACAAATTCCCGAAGAGCCAAACATCCAGAGGACGTTTTCGTGCTCACCAAAGAGTATATATCGTCAACAGAACTACGACAGAAACCCCTGCTTGTGATGACCCCGGAGAACCGAGACACTTATCCATCGACCACTACAAGCAACTATGTCTTCAGAGAAAGTATGTTTTGAAACCATTGATTTTTCATCTTTGTTTTTTATGTCAAATTTTGGACAATCCAAAATTTCAAGATCACATTTTTTTTACTTTCCACCTTGAACCATATTCAGTGTTCAGGAATCATTCCAACAAGACCGGTGGCCCCAAACACCCGAAGACAGTGGAAAGATCTTGCCCAAATTTTTGTGCGACTGCTTGGGGGAAACGCCAGTTGTCAACAAGCTGCCAACTACCTGAATGCTTTAGCTGATGACACACTCCCTGCAGAGGAAGTGATTCCTCTTACATGGCATGAGGAGGCCTCTGTGATTGAGGTTATGCCCATAGCCCGAGAAGAACCCCATCCTGTTGTTTTGGCAACACTCTCCCCAAGCGTCCCCCTACGCGCAGTTTGGAGACGCAGGCGGTGATACAAAAGCAAAAGCTATCATTTTGAAAACCACACGACACTTTAACATATGAAATTTGTTTTTGCAAAACCATGAGCTTTTGGATTCACCATAAGCGCTGAGAAGTCGGATGACCCAAGAGGGGTCCCCAGTACTATGTTTGGTGTGGGAAAAAAAAACGCTGTGAGGTCCTAGGTCCTAGTGTCTTGTTGAATTTTGTGTGGAAATACATTCAAGGGTATCACAACAGGTTTGAATCTAATTGACTGAGGTTGAGCCTGACATTCCCAAGCCCAAAGGGGATGGCGCTGCTTGAAGCTTTTGCTGAGGTGAAAAAAATGATTGCAGATTTTCCAGCTCGAAAATCCTTATTGACGTCTCATTTCAATTCCACCTACGCCGAAATTTACTCCTGCTAGCGTCCAAAAGTTTGGTGTAGGTGGGGGGGTGAACAACGCCGACCTTAGTATTGAGTGTTATCATGTGGCTCAGAAAAATTATTTAAAGGTTTATTTTTTTTGCGATTTCGATATGATTTTGTTATGATTTTGTTATGGTTTCGATATGGTGGAAAATATGGTTTTCTTATGGTCTGAAACCACCTCCTGAAGAAGATATGAATTTCGATATGGTTTTGTTATGGTGTGGACATGTCTCCAGCCTTCATATTTTGATAGAACTTTTCAAGATATGTATTTATATTATTGACATATATTTGAACTATTACTAAATTTACTTAAGAAAAAAATACAGATTTAAAAATGAAAAAATGAAAAGAGAAAATTACTATATATATTTGTATATTATTGGAAAATGCATATTTCAATGAAAGACTGAGTACAAATTGAAATATAAGAAAAGGTGTAAAGATTTATTTTACTAATATTACTTTATCTTTGGGGTCAAGAAAATTATAAATTGAAATATGAGAAAAATATAAAGATAGTTTTACTATTTATATTTGAGTTAAAGAGAAAAGAATTATTAATTGAAATATAAGATTAATTGAAAAGAATTGCCTAATGAATGCCAATTTAAAAAAAAACATATTTTTCAAAAACATGATTTAACATTGAAAATCTGCAAGGGCTGTTGGAAAAAGTCAAGGATATCGGATAAGAAAGCTGGATTTTCAAATCAACAATTCTTAGCTGTAGTTCAAAGACGATAAGTGGAAATCAAATGGAAAAATAATTAACCAACTAACTACCGAAACACTCATATGTTTAATTTAAAATTTTAAAGAGCTTCCAGATTGGATCACTGAGGCAAGAGAGCCATGATGCTTTTGTTGACTAAAGTGACTGACTAAAGGCGGTTGGCTGCCAAATAGACACGGAATCCTTAACATTGGACACCATGGTTCAATCACGGACTACGCTGACACTGCTACACACACAGCACATGGGTTTAGCCAGGTTTACACTTAAACTGTTTTTTAAAAGTCAGCCCTCCTTCCTTCTGAGATAGTAATGGTAACCACCCGGAACAGCAGCCGTCACAAAGGACGCCGTGGGTTTCTGAATGGCTGTGCCCGTGATTAATGATTCATTAACGAATAATGCCATAGGCCATAGGCCATCAACCACAGGCCCTAGGCCATGGGCATAGGCATAGGAGCTCAAAAACTTTGTTTAGCTGAGATGGTTTAGCTTAGCTGAGCTGTTTAGCTTAGCTCAACAACTTTGTCTGGTTCTTTAAAGAAGTAATTTAAAATGAAACACGACATACATCACATACGCAAGAGGAAAACTGTAAAGCAGGAAACATGCTTTTTGTTTCAAGTACATGCACATCGCTCGCGTTTACGCCCGCCTACGCGACGCAGAAACCCCAAACATGTGCCATGCAAGTTTTGAGATAAACACAGGTTTGAAGGTTTTTGGCTTCTAAGACCCTAGGAAAGTTCACATTGAACTTTCAAAACTGCAACTCTCTTTGTCATTATACATTACGAGTTTGCACACAAAGCGCAGATGCGTCACCGATACCAGTTCAGATTCTAGGGGAGCCAAACATGTGTCAATCAATGATTGCTTCATCAGTTCGCTGTTGGCGCATTGTTGCCCCTACTTTTCCTGTTTCATCCCACGCTGTCACTGTTCACTTTAGTCACTAGCCGTTAGTCACTCACTATAGTCAGTTTTCAATACCACTTTGCCCCGTTCTGCTCTGAAAAAGGGCAAGTTAGGCATGGCCTAACGGGGATGATGCGAGTCAAACGCGAATGACAGATACAGAGATATATGATTTGATTTTTCTGTGCTTGTGACTTAAGATCACTGCCGTCCATATTCCAGGATTGAGAATGCGACTGCTGCGGGGGGAGCCAGGTTCCGTGTTTGTTCGCTGTTGTGGGTTTCCGGTGCTGCGTCGCACGCGTGGGGGCGGGGGGCCCACACACGCAGAAACGAAGGGCTAAGAAAAAAACCATAGCGCAACTCGGGATCGGAGATGGGGCCTTTGGTATTGTTGTGGTGGGGGTGACTGAAAACATAAGGTTCCTGTGACAAAGTCAGAGCACGAAAAATCAACCATATCAAAACCATATCAAAATCATAAAATCAACCATAACAAAATCATATCAAAATCATAAAAATAAATCAAAACATATGTTTTTTATGATTTCGATATGATTTCGATATGATTTCGATATGATTTCGATATGATTTTGATATGATTTTGATATGCCAAAGTTTATGATTTTCTTATGGTTTTGGAGTCTCTCCTTTTTTTGATATGATTTTGATATGATTTTCTTATGGTTTTGGAGTCTCTCCGTTTTTTTGAAATGATTTTGATATGATTTTCTTATGGTTTTGGAGTCTCTCCGTTTTTTTGATATGATTTTCTTATGGTTTTGGAGTACCTCCGTTTTCTTGATATGATTTTCTTATGGTTTTGGGGTGCCTCCGTCTTTTTGATATGATTTCGTTATTGTTTTCGTCCGGCCACATCTCCCCCCCCCGTCGCCGGACCCCGGCCACACCTCCCACCCCCCCCTCGTCGGACCCCAGCCACACCTCCCACGCCCGTCGCCGGACCCACCTCCCATCCCGTCGCCAGACAGTGGAACCACTGAGGAACTCTCTGATTTCAAACTTTGGTTTCTTTCTGATGCTTTTGGATCTCCAGGCACGTTGCAGCATGCTACAGACCTACAGAGTTCAGTTTGAATATAAGCTTTACCATTTTGTGGGTGAGGCTGGCAAGAAGAAGAAGAAGAAGTTTTCAATGTTGCTGCAGACTGACTGAATTTAGGGTTTAGTCACTCGTTCCACATTCCACGGACCAGTTCATTTCATGCTGTCGTGTCTTTGCACTGTTGCAGACTTCATCTCATCGCTATTCCAGTGCACAAGCCATTCCTACCTACAGGCAGTCCTTTCCCTATTCATATTATAGCGTCGCGTCCCTTTTTCAAAACTCCTGTCCCGGTGTTTGTGTGCCATGCGCTCACTACTATAACTACTATTACTACCGATGATGACTTGACTTTATCCGAACTGTCTTGATGATGTCATGGACCGCAGAAGTTATGACAGCTATGACAGACTAACTGCCTTGAATAACTGACTATCTGAACTTGAACTATGACTGTGACTATGTCTATGTCACGTGACTTTGACTATGACTATGATGATGGCTATGGAGGCAATTCAACTGGACCTTGCGAATGGATCCATACACAGTGTACAAAGCCTTACATTGCTTATGGGCTTATTGGGCTATTGGGAAAATAGTTTCATGTGATCTTCCAAAGGATATGTCTGTAAGGCACGGCTAAGGAAAGTGTGACATTAGACATGTCTTTGGTTGCCAGCATGACTGGCACGAGATGGCAAGTGTGACAAGGGTACTCTCTGGAGATTTTGTGAACATATCGCAGAGCTGATAAACAGGAAGGATAGGCTAATACGCTGACGACAGAAAAGAGATTAGAATCAGAATGATCGAGTAGAATGAGTATAATTGATTTGACTAGAAGAGATGATAATAGATTTAGATCAAAATGTTTGTTTATGATGAAAAAGCAATGCCGGATGCCAGATATGACATCAGGCAAAAATAGAATTGAATAGAAAAGGATACATGACAACAAAAAAAATTCGAGTTGTGTGATCAAGCTGCTAGCTACTAGTGACTGCTAGCAGCTAGCTAGCTGCCTGTTGCTAGCTGCTAAGCTGCTAGCTGCTAGCTGCTAGCTGCTTGATCAACAGGGGCTACACACTAGAACCCAAGAATATATGTCAAGTAAAAATGTCAGATAGGACAGGAAAGAAGAAAATACATCTCATAGAAAACTTTGAAACATCTAATGAATCTGTGGCTTTGTGGACCAACCAAAAGTGAAGATCAGTTTCAATATCATTCGCTTCCTTTCGTTCTACTAGTTACTAGTTACTTTTTACAATTATATTTAGCTTAGCGTCAAAAAATCAAACAAAGTGAAACATCAAGCAAAACTGAAAGAAAAACTAATAGATTTTGAATTATGATACGGATAAGGCAAGGATTTTGTTCAGTCTAAAATCTAAAAGTCTAATGTGTTAGCAGCTAAAGCATTTTTTGCTTTTGATTCAAATTTTCTTATTTTTTAGATACAAATAATTTATGTTTTTTTCCATTCTGAAATGTCCAAAACATGACCAAATATTTTTTTTTACAAAAAAGATACGACCAGCCATAACAAATTTCATAAGAAAAAAATGAAGCACTCCAGGACCATAACAAAACCATATCGAAATCATAACTGTTTTGAGGACAGGCAAAAAAAACATAAAATCAACCATAAGGAAACCATAACAAAACCATAACAAAATCATATCAAAATCACAAAAAAATATTTTATAAAATAATTTCTCTAGGCAAATGATAACACTCAACCTTAGTAAGGGCTATGTATACCTACGCCGAACTTGGAAATTTCAAAAAACCACATTTCATTGTAGGTATACTTAGCCAATACTAAGGTCTTTGTAGGTAGGGGGGTAACCAACGCCGACTTTAATTGATGCTAGCGTCCAAAAGTTTGGTGTAGGTGGAATTGAAATTTGATAAAATCTGAACGTCAACTATGTGACAAAACTCTTTGTAGGTTGGAACCCAAACAACGACGAACTTTTGCTGAAAAAACACCACCTACGACGAACTTTGGGTCAACAACCCCCCACCTACGACGAACTTTGGGTCAGCAACCCACCACCTACGACGAACTTCGGGTCAACAACCCACCACCTACGACGAACTTCGGGTCAACAACCCACCACCTACGACGAACTTCGGGTCAACAACCCACCACCTACTACTTTAGGTCAGCAACCCCAAGCCAGGATAAATTTTTGGGAGTCCACCCACATCTGATGAAATTTGAAAAGGACTTTTTGGCTTAGGCCTAGTCCACAACCAAAAGAGCCATGGAGTCACCCCTCTTGAGGGCTGGGGTGGCTGCAGCCCAGCTCGCTTTGAGCGTCAGTCCAAAACCCAAAAAGGAAGAACAAGGAGATGAGAACAAGGCTGACACAACCAAGAAGGAGATCAAGACTGAAGTGAAAGCGGAGGGTTTCCAGGATCCTTGGTTAAATGTTAAAAGTTGTTTCTTCTTGTGCGCTGTCATGTTGTTGTGTTTTTGGCATTTCTTTTTATTGTAAAATCGAATGTACGATAGTGAACTGAAACCCACATCAGCTAAGGGAAAGGCTGAGAATGAAAGCCAGGCGTCCAAAAAACGAAAGACAGAGTGGCAAACAGCCCTCAAGAAGATGCCTGGAGACACGTCCTTCGCCAAGGAAAATGGCATGTGCAAGTATGTGCAAGTATGTGCATGTATGTGCATCTATGTGTACTGTATGTATGTATGTATGTATGGATGGATGGATGGATGGATGGATGCATGGATGCATGGATGCATGAATGCATGGATGCATGGATGGATGGATGGATGGGTGGATGGGTGGATGGGTGGATGGATGGATGAATATATATATATATAAATATGATATGATATGATATATAGATATATGTATATATGTATACATATATCTATATCTATATCTATATATGATTTTTGTTTGTATGTATGTACGTGTATATATGTGTATGTGTATGCCTATGTATGTGTATGTGTATGTATGTGTAGGTATGTATGTGTAGGTATATGTGTGTATGTATGTGTGTGTGTGTATGTGTATATGATATGTATGTGTATGTGTGTTTATGTATGTGTATGGTTGGGGATGTATGTCTGTGCCTCCATGTGCATGCGGTCACATACGTAGCTTCCCTGACAGGACATTCTAGCGTATTTGGCAATGTTCATCGAACCTGTGAAGGCTGGGACATCACTGGGTGCTCTATCACATCCAGTGGATATGGTCTTGGATGCATTTAGCAACCCTGTGAACTCCCTAGCCAGTGTGAACAAGATGAAAAACTTCTTGGAGGAAGTGATGAAGATCCATGGAAAGAAAATGGAGTGCGCACCTCCACCAGTGTCTAGCTTTAAAAAAAAACAACCCTGATTTTTGGCATGTCTTTACTTGTTTGAAAGCTTAAATCTGGAACATCATTGGATAGTGGGGTGTCTTTACTTGTTTGAAATGCCAAACCTGGAACATTTTGGTTATGTACAGTTAAGGATATCTCCAGTCTATTGGCTGGATCCGTCGAGCACATCACGACAGCGGTGCCTCTTTCATCGATTGTGGTTTGCAAACCTGATGACATGCCCTGTATCGAGGACTGGACTACCTGTTGCATATCCTATCTTTTTTCAGGGTGCCGATTGCACCGTGAACCTTTGGACTTGAACTTGGTGAGAATTCCCGGGGAAGAGAGACACTCAGAAGAAGACCAGAAGTTCTATGTGAAGAAAGGTTTCACTCGACTGAGCCTTGGCTAATTTTTTCTTATTTTTGTGGAAACTTTTTGAAACTTTTTCTTGGCACCTCCTACCTGAGATGTTGCTTTTTGTCCCACTCCACCTAAGGACAGCTGGTTTGTTCCTCTTGCTGGTTGCATCTGACATTGATCCCATTGCTGGAAAGGACCCTGCCAATATATGTTTGTGCTGTTTCAAGAAACCAGTCAAATCCACAAGTACAATTCTTGCCCTATCTTATCTTCAATATTTTGTTGCAAACCATGTATACCAATATCAATATGCCTTCAGTGCAAACAAATAAACATACATGTGCATAGCCTCCCCCCAACAAGATAGAAAAGCGGTAAACCTACAAATATGCATTGGACATTATCTATATATAGCCACCTGGAAACTCTCTTCTATCTTTTGGGATGATATTTATATTTTATTTGTAATACATATATATATATCATATATATATATGTACATAGTATGTACATCCACCAGCCCCAGCCTAAAGCTTGGGGAGCGCATCAACATTTTTTTGGACAGGAGTTACTGGAGTGTCTATTGCCAGCCATCAAGGATTTCTTCAGCCTACCGAGCACTATTACAGCGGTGGTGGACTTCGAAACTGTCAGCTTTGAGTCCATTCAACTGTCAACGCAGGGTGCCGAGCGGCAAAGGAAAGATGCTTCTTGGTTTTTCAAAGAGCAACTGTTTTGCCTTTCAAATCAGAAAAAATGTTTTTCAAACACCAACTAGCCACAGGTTCTGAAGCTGGCAGCTAGATTTGAAAGACTCATCAAAGAGAGAACGCAGCAGGAAAGCGCACGTGAACTCAATGAGGGTGAGATCTTACAAGAGCTGGTCCAGAAATACAATGGCTTCAAGGCCAATTCAGCCATTCGTCGCTGGCAGATCTCCCCCGACCAGCAATCAGCAATTTGGTGTATTATCATTGGGCTAGATGAAGCCTCACGGAATTTGCTGCGCAACCATCTTGATCACAACAAATGGGAAGAATCAGGCAAGGCTACCAAAAAAACAATTATGTTGGCTCATTTTTTCAATGGTTTTGTCAGGTTACAGCGAAAGCATTTTGAGACTGAAGAGACATTTGCTGAACGAGACTGTGAAAGGCGTGACAGCTTTTTGGGAGAAGCTCCTGACAGTTACTCAGCTTTTGATTCCTGTGTCTACTTTTTTTTGTGACTACTTTTTCAAAACTTTTCATGCTCAAGCAATTTAGGTGACACCTGAAGTCCAGCACTTGCACTTCATGAAGTACAACCAATGGTGGGGCAACAACCGTGGGAAGATGAAGAAAAGCATGAGGGCTCGACTTCGGTGGACCGAAGAGCAATGGTCCAACAATGTGAGCCACTGCGCGATTTTCCAGTGGGTGCTGAACCAATGCAATGGTGATTCCAGCGTGACACCTGAGATGATTGACTCCATGACCTCAGCCTTTCTGAATGGGTTTCTCAGAAAGAACATGTTTTTTTTTACAAAGTGTTTCTGTTGGGTTTTTTTGTTGTGTCAGATTGTCAGGGATCATTCCAACAGACTAAGGGACTACAGCCAAGATTTGGATGCTATCTTGCTAGCAAAACCTCAGAGATTCACTCCCGAGATGACAGCAATGTGGCAGGACCATGTGGGGCGGGCTATCCTGCGACCACAGGGATCTATGAAGGAAGACGAGTCAGAGGCTTTGGACCAAGCTCAGGACACAAGGCGAAAACTGTTTGACTTTTTGTTTGGTGCATTTTGAAAGAACATGTTTATGTTTTTGTTGGCTTTACTTTACTATTTCGGAAGTGTTACTGATGTTCAAGAAATATTAGTTGAACCCTGGAGGAAGCGTTGCTATCCGCTGAGTATGGGGTCGCAGTTGCAAACCTGAGTCATGATTACAGAGAAGCTGTGTCATACAACCTGAGGAAGAACAAGGCTCGCTTTTTCCAAAGGCCCCACCAAACACATAGCAACAAGCAAGCTTTAAAACTTGAATTCCCTGAGAGGTGGAATCGAACCGACATGTGCAGCAAGCGTCTTGGTTTCATATCATGTAGTGGTTATATTTTTGAACCCTCCAACAACCCTCTTACTTTGAATACAATCATGTTGTGTGTATAGATCTATATACATATATATATGTCATTCGATCTATCTATTTGTCTATCTGTCTGTCTATCTATCTATCTATCTGATTTTTATCTTATATTAACTTATATATTATTATATCATATTCTATATGTGATCTTTTTTCATCTTTT
The DNA here is from genome assembly GCA_947184155.2 of Cladocopium goreaui. Classification (NCBI taxonomy): domain Eukaryota; class Dinophyceae; order Suessiales; family Symbiodiniaceae; genus Cladocopium; species Cladocopium goreaui. Next base: position 20,709 of record CAMXCT020004107.1, on the reverse strand, counting down.
TTCTGTGATATCCACAAGCGGTATGAGGTGCTTCACATGAGGGACCAAATCACTGTGGGTCTCGGGGTTGCTGACAGCTTCATGCAAAAACGACCTCATGGTATGCTCTGACAAGAACAAGGGCAATATCTTTTCAGGGTTGATGAGAAGAGTGCTGCAAGATGCAAGCAATCGTTTCGATGCCACGGACATCAACAAGCTACATCACTTGGGATTTGTCGACTTGAGCAAGTTTGGTAGACTGGCAGCGCCAGAAATCAACGAGATTTGTACGTGGTGCCACCAGCTATTGAGCCAGAATCCTGAGAACAGTATCTTGCTTCCAAACTATTTGTATGTATATATATATATATGTGTGTGTGTGTCTTTTGGTTGTTGGGGTTATGTTTTTCTGGGGCTGATGTGAATGTGAGGCATGGTGTTCATGTGCTGTCCAATCCTGGCGGGTGACGGTGTCATGAATGGACTACGAGGAGAGCAAAGGAGATGGGTTAAAGTAATTTTGATACAGTAGGTTTTTTGTTTGATTGTCATTTGCCTGTTTTGTGCTATCATGTTTTGCAACCGGGTGGCAAACCGCTAGGAGAATTGAGGACAAGCTGAGCAGCATGCAGATGGAAGCCAAAGCAGTGCAAATCCTCTTTGACACAAGTTCACTACAGGGAAATCGGATTTTTGGAAAATAAATATATTTTTTTTTTGAATTGGGGGATGCCACCTTTGTCTTGTGGATTTTGCATTTTTTGACAGCCAAATGTAATCTCAGGACATTCCCAAAAGCTTTGCCAGCATGGATGATTGTCCTTGACAGCACCTTGGGCTGTAGACAAGGCACTCTCTATAAGGCCCCAAGGGGCGCGGAGCGCAAATTTGCTGATGACAACGTTTTTGCAAAGTCAGACTACTGGTGCAATCTTGTCAACGTGGCAACTTCCCCTTTGCCAGTGAGTTACTTGGCTGACTAACCGTTGAATTAGGCTTCAAAAAATGATCTTACTTCAAGTGATCCCAACTCTGACATACTATTCTGACATCAGAGTTTCACATATCAATTGGTGGTAATTATATGTGGCATACGTTATATATACTAACATTCTATCTGACATTCTTTCTGGCATATTAATCCTTGGCAATCTCTGCCACAGAATCAACTTAGGTGAGTACGTGACACCCGAGAGCGGCACCTTCTTCACTCATGAGCAGGGGCGTTCCCTGACAGCTTCTTGGTTTGATCATTCGATATTGTTTTGTATTTTCTGTGTTCCTTTGTTTGAATCAATCTCCAAAAAAGGAATCATCATCTTAGTAAAACTGTTTTGGGAACCCCGCATGACCAATTGAGGACAAGCAAGAATCAGCCCAATGGTTTGCAAACCCAGCTACCCTGCGAAGCATTCTTGAAGCATGCTTGGGGAGGGTGAGTAGCTTGAAGGGTCAGGCGTTGATCGTGCAGCACCTGACCATGTATGATGGCGTGTTTGAGAAGGCGTGTCAGTGTTAAAACGGGCGCTTAAGAAAGTACTTTTCAATACAGTACTTTTCATTTTCTGTGTGACGGACAAATTTTGTGGAGGTGCTGGCTGACATGATGAATGACTTACAAACGGAGTGCTATTTGGCAGCGTTCAGCGAGACCCAAAATGCAAACATCTTCCAGTTTGCAGTCACCGGCGTGAAAGACAAACTTTTGGAGGACATGGGACATGGGTCATGAAAACATTGACAAACGTTTTTGAAGTAGAGGGGATACTTGAAACAAAACCTGCAGGAGTGGAAGCAAAGCCGAGGTATCATTGGGACTATGCAGCCAAAATATCAACCCAGCGCAGATCTCAGTGATCAGGCTGCCCCACGACTTCCTCAGTTGAAGATGTGCCAAATGTCTTCGGATGGCCTCCTTCAGATTCCAAAAGAAATTCGAGGCAAATGGTTGATGGATCCTGTCCGAAGAAACTTGGTGATCCAACAATCACATTGTTTTTGTTTCACAGTTTTCATTGATTTGATGGAAATTTTGGGGCTAATGTTGACATATTCATGTGGGGGCTAATTTTAAAACATGTTCTTTGTTTTTCGTCTTATCAACTTGAAGCGACCAAGACCCTGATTGGCGCGTTCGTTTGAAGAACTTCGACTCCATCTTTGCCCCGTGCTCTGCAAATGAAAAACCCAAACCAAAAGCAGGTGATGAGGACATTGACTTGGGACAGCAAGAGACAGAAGTCACCGTGACACCGACGAAAGGCGCAGAACCGTGTCCAACACCACCATCTATGAGCCAGCAAGAGTTTGAGGAAAAGCACAAAACAGTCGATGCGACCATCACTCTGACTGTGGGGACCAGCATTACTTGCTATGTGGTGGGCGGGAAGCTTTTTCTGACAAGCCCAAGCAAGGTGATGTTACCTGGGGTGCAGGCAGAGAACGCAAAGCCACTCCTAATGTACGCAGGTGGGAGTTGGATCTCAGAGTCAGCAAAAGCAACTCAGTTCAAACACAAACCAGTATTTTTCATTTTTCGAATTTTGAAGACAAGACAAAAGTACTGGACAACAATCAGCAGCTCAGGCACAGGAATTTCTCAGCAAAGCAGCCAATGAAAACAAGGCTATTGAGTTCCGGATTGAATCCGAAAATGCGATGGTACCTTAAGCTTGGATTTCATTTTTCTATGAACTTCCATCAATATGAGTTTTTAAATACGTTTTTCGTTATTGTTAACTTAAGCTTTTTCTTTTGTTTTTGAGCAAACCAAACTTTGTTTTTGGCAGTGTGTTGCACTTCCAAGGTGGTGCTTGAAGAGCAAACAAGTCAAGGACCAGCCGATTCGAATCCCATGACTCTCTTTGAGTTAGTGCTTATGTTGGAGCGAAAGGGCATCTTGGACACAAAGATCACCGGGCATGGTGTTGACCGTCCTCCCTCCGTCAAGCGGGGCGAGGAGACAGATCGACTTGAAGTGGTTCATGAAAGCTATTCCCTGTTCAAACCGAATGCAGCGACAATCAAGACAGCAAAATCGACAAACATCGCAGGCTTGGCTGGGTACAAAGTGTTGAGCGCAAGCAATTACTTGGTCTTGGTCTGGAGACTCTTGGAACATCATTAGAGACATTGTTTTTGAGTGGAAACTATTTTTTGGGGCTGGGGCTGGGGCTGGAGTCAAAGCAGTTGACAACCTAGGAATGAGGCATTTTGCCCGTGAAAAAGTGCTTGGGCCTGCGAAGCCACTCTGGTACGTGAAAGGCATTGGTTTCACCATGGAAGCTGGACTTGTTTACCAACTCACCTAGCTAGCTGAAAAACCTGAGGGTGTAAAGGTAGCCAAGGTTTACCACTTAGCTCTAGCTAGCTGGAAAACTTGAGGATGTAAAAATGAGATATGAAGTGATTTGAACCCGATGCAACAGGGAGCTAGGTGGGTCAAGAGCCAGCTCTTAGATCAAATTTGAAGTGCCAAATTGGCAACCTGGACGCTACGAAAAGCAAATTTTGATATACCATGCAGAAAGGTGGAAAAAAACAACCTGTTCAACACACACATCACTCGTTGCTGAACTTTGATATTGATTTTATGCAAGTGAAGACCATTCATTCATTATTATTAACCATGCAGCATTTGCCTTACTGGGGACTCGAGTGTGCTGACGCAACAAAGTTTGCCATGAGCGACGTTGTCATGATAGATGTTGATGAGACATCGGCGAACCAAGAGTTGATGAACAAACACCTTGGACTTGGACTTGGACAAGCGGAGCGACCAGCCACTCCCAAGACCATGAACTACGAGGCTTCAAAGTCATTAACCTCCAGTGGCCATGATGACTATGACCGGAAGAAAACGAACATTGTTGAACCTGACCCCATCGCCCAGAACAAGATCAAGGCATTTAAGTTCAGTGGTCACACACAGAAGTTTTTGGCAAAAAAGTATGACACTAAGCAGGACACGGGTTGGTCTGAAATTTTGTTTTAAAGATAGTTTTTTGGCGACCAATATTTGAAGCATCTTGCCACCTATGCAGGATATGGCCATGCCTGTGGAAAGTGTCGCACGACCTCTTCGTGAAGACTTTGTTGCCAGGAAGCTATCTTTTGGCCAGGAGGATGATCCATGTAACAATCCCAAGTTACCCTATGACATGTTCAACCCAGACTATGACTGGCTGGAGGGACAACACCGGAGAGAAGCGTTTTGTTTCCAGCACGACGACTTTCTAGCCTTGGAGAAAAAGCAGAAACCACTTTTGGACGATGATGACCATACCCACGAAACTTGGATGATGACCATGACTTTTTTTCCTTTATTTTTTCTGTTTTTTTGGGTTGTACTTTTGGGGTTTGACTAGTGGGGGCTTCTGAAAACAACTCCAACAAGGACAAGGGTCAGCAGAAGGCCAGTGTGGCTCAACAGGGTCAGCAGAAGGCCAGTGTGGCTCAACAGGGTCAGCAGAAGGCCAGTTTGGCTCTTCAGGGTCAGCAGGAGGCCAGTTTGGCTCAACAGGGTCAGCGGGAGGCCAGTGCGGCTGAACATCAGGAGGAGGGCAGTGTGGGTCAAACGGGTCAGCAAGAGGGCAATGTGGCTCCAAAGGATGCCGAAGTCGTTCCAAAGGCTCCAGTTGTGCACCCAACAGTTTCTCGTCATAAAAAAAAATGTTCCCATTGGTCAATTTGTAGTCACTCAACACCTACTGTCTGTACCCAATCAGGCTGTGAAAGCTGCAGCCAAGCGCAAGCGAATGAATGGTGCGATTCCTGCAAATCATCAAACAGCTGAAGATGTTGGTAACGCTGATAACAAGGCCATTTTCGAAAATAAACTCACACACACACACGCACATTTCTGTTTCTGATGGATTGTTGATATCCAATTTTTTTTTACCAAATTACATCAACCATATTTGATCCTTCTTACCCCTGTCAGGTGGCAAGCACAGATTCAAAGAGCGTAAGGATTTCCAAGGGAATGAGCGGTGAGGAAATTGCCAAGATCAAGGAAGCACGTTTGATGCGCAAAAGGTTGAACAGCAGGACATGGCACGGAAAGTTTGCGCGCAAGGGTGTTTCTTGTTTGGCACTGATTAATTTCATATTTTCCAGCAGGTGTTCTTTTTGAGCAAATCTTCGAATTTAGTTACAAAATGTTGCTTCTAGATCAGGTTTTGAAAGAAACAAAGGCAAAGAAAAACAGCGCTGATGAGGGCAAGAAGGTGAGTCCAAAGAAGGGAAGTCCGAAGCCAAAGGCTGCGAAGGAGACTCCTACCAAGATGACATTGAAGCAAGCTCACTGGGCATTTGTAACTTGAATCAAGATGACTATCCATTTATCACTGTGGACCCTACCGCGTGTTATTTTTCAGTTTTTTATATGTTACGAATTGGTATGGTATATCTAGTATATATGTGATGAAAATTGTTTTGTGTGCACTGTTTTATATGGTCCAGCTGATTCTTTTCAAACTGTTTTTGTACTACCAAACTTAGGTGCGCACGTGGATGGATGCTAATCCAGGTCGGAAAGTCAAGGACACACATGCAGAATGGATGCAGTCAGCTGAGCGCAGCGCTTTCATGGCTGGGCGCATGGGGAAGCAGTTGTGATGTAATTTTGGTGTGAAAATCCACCACCCAGTTGCGATTCCAACTGGATTTACGTTTGAGACGCAAACGCGCTGGGGTATGCGCATGTGAGGCGAACATCTGCTCAAAAAGGTGCTCGGTTTTTCTGTGCCTACACAGTGGATCTCATCAACATCAAAACCCGATTCAAAGCACAAGTCTCCGAGAAACAGTTTTTGGAATCATCATGACCCAACCGAAGTTTTTTTGGTCTCAAACACGCGTTGTGCAACCAACAGCATGTCGAAATTGTCCCATTGGGTGGAGCTCCTGGAACCTTTGAAGTATGAAAAGCTGTGCCTTTCATGCTATCTCGGCCCAATTTCGCAATATCTTTTGGAGCACTTTTAGTTTTGCTTAATGTTTATTTTTCTTTTGGTGAATCCCTGAAGTCTATGGGGCCAAAAAAAACTCACAATCATAAACGGGTCTCTAGATTTTATGGGGTCACTTTGTCACCATGATAAACTAGATCACTGGAATCTATGGGGTAAGTCACCATGTCATTGTAAACTCACCTGGATTCTATGAGGTCATCATGTCACCAAGATAATCTCACTACGTTGCTATGATAAATTGGGGTCCCTCAAAAGAATCCATCAGCTGCGTGAGGAAAGAACAGGGCAGCGCACGCTGCATCAGCCAAGACTGTGGATGTGAAGACTGGGGCATCCAGGAAATGATCAAAGATGAGAAGACCACCGCGGGCCCATTGAAAAAAAAACTTCAAGACCATGTGCAATAGCACAAATTAGCATTTTGATCCAAACCATTTGGATGTAACATATGGCTGACGAAATCGCCGCTAATTCGAGGAGAAAAAACAGAGCGCGCTGTTTCCACACCAAAATATGGAAACAATGGGAATTCAACCTTATTCAATTTCCGGGATTCTGGGTGTAAAAGCGTTTCTATTTCAACATGTCTGTTTTGGTGGGGTGCTCAAAAAAACGTGGAATTTGAAAACCATCTTCAATCAACAGGGTTGCATTGAGAACCCTTTCAACCACAGTTTGTACTCAACTTGAAACTATGGGGTGGGTTTCGTACCCAACCAAACAAGTGTAAATACATTGGTTATTTTGTTTGGTATATATATATATACATACATTACATACATACATACATACCTACCTACCTACCTACCTACCTACATACATACATACATACACACACATACACACATACCTACATACATACATACATACATACACACATACACACATACATACATACATACGTACAGACATACATACATACATACATATTTACATACATACATACATACATACATACATACATACATCCATAGTTACATACATGCATGCATGCATGCATACATACATACATACATAAGTACAAACATACATACATACATACATACATGCATACACAAGTACAAACATACATATACAATATGTTCTTTGAATGTAATTATACATAATATATCATGTATACTAGCAAGTGTGCCATACTAGCAAGCACGGATGGCACTCTGTGCTGGCTATGGCTTTTGTAGCAACCTAGCAGCCACAGGTGGAAGCCTCTGCTGGCTGTAGCTTGTGCGCCAGTCTAACAACCATAGCTGGCACTCTGTGCTGGCTATGGCTTTTGTAGCAACCTAGCAGCCACAGGTGGAAGCCTCTGTTGGCTGTAGCTTGTGTGCCAATCTAACAACCATAGCTGGCATTCTGTGCTGGCTATGGCTTTTGTAGCAACCTAACAATCACACTTCCTCAGTCTGAATTATGTTTGGTTGTACCTCATCACCAACAGCTACTTGCCATGAATTGGCAGCTAGATACAGCGAATTTAACTCTGAAGTGAGTTCTGGGGATATGACTGGGAGAGCCCCCCTTGCGGTCGGTAATCTACAGGCGGCCCTACAGTGCCCTTGCTCATCTGTGTGTGAGTACGGGCCGCCTTGTGTACCTCTTGTATAGTGGACTCATACTGGTTGACCATAGCTCTTAAGTACTTGCATGCGCGGACTGCGGCCCTTCTTGTGTTTGGTCCATCTTCGGCCTGATTTTTAGCAGCTGTTGCCAGGATGTCTCTCGCTTCTTCTTCCGGCGACCGAGTGGGTTCGGTACCAGGCGCAGGTGCAGTCAGAGTGATGTCTTGGACCGGTACCTCTTGGGTGCGTGGCAGGTGGTCGGGGATTGGTAACGTTGGGAGTTCCTGTTCTGGGCCGGTCACTGGTACCACTTGTCCGGTTCGCGCTTTGTACAGTCCTGAAGGCAGGCAGACATATGTGGGAAAGTGTGTACGATCGGCTGCATAGGCATACAGGACGACTTCTGGGAAAGGAAGATTCTGAACAGGAATCCATTTATGTTGTGCTGCGAGACCTGTTTTGACTTCCTGAAAGCGGTCTCTTGTCAGCCAGCGTAGGTCCGACCCTCGAATTAAAATCAGGCGGTATCTTGCTCGCTTCACCTCTTTGGTTTGTTGGTCTTGGTATTGGTTTGTTGGTCTTGGTATTGGTTGGCGATTGCGAGGGGAGGGAATTCCCATGAGGTGCGGAATTCAATGACCATCTAGTTATTTGCGCAAGATTTTCCTGCTCGGGGTCAGCATCGAATTCGGGCCAGTTCCATGTCGTCTCTCCTCTTCGAAGACCCCGGATGCCATATGCTATGGTCGCCACCACCTGAGCCATGCCCATGAGCCCCATCATGTCGAGCGGGGAAACCAAAAGGGTCAGGGATTTTGAGCGGGTGAGTCCGACCGTGATTCTGCCAAGGCAGTCTTCCGTATCCTCCGTGGGGGAACCATTGGAGTAATACTTTGTGTTCAGGAATCCAATACTAGGTTGGGCCACGATTGCTACTTGTGATGTCCCTCCTGCTGAGTTGGCTATTGTTTCTACGCGGAGCGTGCGGGCATAATCTTTCTTCAGCACCGAACGGTTCAAATTGTTCTTGTGGTCTGTTGCGGTGGTCATTACGAAAAGCCCATCGGCAAACCCGGCATTGTTGGGGAACGGGGTGAGTACCTCTGACACAAGAGTCTCCAGGTCTGTCGCTACCAGCCCGTTAATCCTAGCATTAGTATCCCAAAGCACTAATTGGAACCCTGGTGGCCGAGTTGGAAGTCCTCCCGAGGCAAAACTTCCCAGTTCCCATATGTCATTGATCTGTCTGCAGAGATCAGGATATCTAATTGCAACCACGGCGTGGTACTGGGGAGGACCGCCTTTAGGAGTCCAAATTCTATATGCCTTTCCAACCCCAAAAATGGGCATCAAACAAATCGAACAGTTCAGTGACATCATCTTGCGCATCTTGCGGATTCTTGCGGAGTCGTCTGGAGTCACAAAGTTGGAACTCTTTCAACCCTTTCCCATTGTAAATGGGGTTTCAGCAGGTGTACCGACTCCGCCCGACTCCGGCAAGACTCCGCAGCTAAAGACAGCAAAAATGGCACAAAACTGTGGTAAAACGGAAGTTTCGCATCTCCAGCCTTCTTACGGAATCTGCTGGAGTCATGGAATCGAAACTCTTCCCCCAATGTAAACAAAGGATTCATCCGGTTTTAAATATATACTATTATTCTTTAATCGGATGATACTGAACTCCGGGCGACATACACGACCCGACCCGCAAAGTTGCTGCGTTAGGAGTCTAGGGGGGCGAAGGGGGGGAGCCCAAAAACAAACAACGCATCAAGAGACCAAAACAAAACTGAGCAGTGCAAACGCAAACACAGAAAAAGTATCCCGCCAGCAATGTCGCAGCAGAATCAGCACCTCACCCACGCCATGTTGCGAAAGCCTGCGACAACAACACCCAAACAATTCCAAACCACATGGTGCTTTCGCAAAGATTGGCAACATGCAGACGGGGCTAGAGACCTTCAATCAGCAACCGTGTTCCCCAGAATCCTGCCATTCCGTTACACTTGCAAAAGTATTGCTTTTTGGTAAAGCTGCGCCATTTTTCGCAAAAAAGGTCACTGCAGCAATCTCATTTTCGGGGCCGTAAACACATTGGCTTTTTGGACTCCAAGAAGTGGTCCTCCCCAGTTGCGTTGAAAGCTTGCTGCTTGAACAAAACCCAACTTTGATTTACTTGCGTAATGTATAGAGCTTCGTGTTTCGAGGCAGGTCGCAAGGTTCGCACCTGCCAAAAATGGGATTGCCACGCGCTACCGCTTTTCGCTTTGGACATGGCCATTTCGAGGCTGTTTTCAATTTCTATTTTAATAGCAGGCGAGACCAAAAACGGGCGCGCAAAATCCACGCGTTGGAGCGTGTGGCAATCCTGTTTTTGGGGTTGCGACATGACGCTCGGAACGCACCCAGCTGCTTCAAAGTTCGCCAGAAAACATGAAACCACAAAAGGCAGGAAGGATGACACAAACATCCACGTGCTGAACTGGGGAGGACCGCCTTTGGGAGTCCAAATTCTATATACCTTTCCAACCCCAAAAATGGGCTTCAAACAAATCGAACAGTTCAGTGCGGGTTGCACACACATGACACATCATCTTGGCATCTTTGCGGATTCCCTTGCGGCGGGTGATCCTCTTGAAGTCGGGGAGAGTCGTCTGGAGTCACAAAGTTGGAACTCTTTCAACTCTTTCCCCATTGTAAATGGGGTCCCAGCAGGTGTACCGACTCCGCCCGACTCCGGCAAGACTCCGCAGCTAAAGACATCAAAACTGGCACAAAACTGTGGTAAAATCGAAGTTTTGCATCTCCAGCCTTCTTACGGAATCTGCTGGAGTCATGAAATCGAAACTCTTCCCCCAATGCAAACAAAGGATTCATCCGGTTTTAAATATGTTACTATTATTCTTTAACCGGATGATACTGAACTCCGGGCGACATACACAACCCGACCCGCAAAGTTGCCGCGTTAGGAGTCTATAAGGGGCGAAGGGGGGGGAGCCCAAAAACAAACAACGCATCAAGAGACCAAAACAAAACTGAGCAGTGCAAACGCAAACACAGAAAAAGTATCCCGCCAGCAATGTCGCAGCAGAATCAGCACCTCACCCACGCCATGTTGCGAAAGCCTGCGACAACAACACCCAAACAATTCCAAACCACATGGTGCTTTCGCAAAGATTGGCAACATGCAGACGGGGCTAGAGACCTTCAATCAGCAACCGTGTTCCCCAGAATCCTGCCATTCCGTTACACTTGCAAAAGTATTGCTTTTTGGTAAAGCTGCGCCATTTTTCGCAAAAAAGGTCACTGCAGCAATCTCATTTTCGGGGCCGTAAACACATTGGCTTTTTGGACTCCAAGAAGTGGTCCTCTCCAGTTGCGTTGAAAGCTTGCTGCTTGGACAAAACCCAACTTTGATTTACTTGCGTAATGTAAAGAGCTTCGTGTTTCGAGCAGGTCGCAAGGTTCCACACTGCCAAAAATGGGATTGCCACGCGCCACCGCTTTTGGCTTTGGACAGGGTCATTTCGAGGCTGTTTTTAATTTCTATTTTAACAGCAGGCGAGACCAAAAACGGGCGCGCCAAATCCACGCGTTGGAGCGTGTGGCAATCCTGTTTTTGGGGTTGCGACATGACGCTCGGAACGCACCCGGCTGCTTCAAAAGTTCGCCAGAAACCATGAAACCACAAAAGGCAGGAAGGATGACACAAACATCCACGTGCTGAACTGGGGAGGACCGCCTTTAGGAGTCCAAATTCTATATGCCTTTCCAACCCAAAAATGGACATCAAACAAATCGAACAGTTCAGTGACATTATCTTGCGCATCTTGCGGATTCTTGCGGAGTCGTCTGGAGTCACAAAGTTGGAACTCTTTCAACCCTTTCCCATTGTAAATGGGGTTTCAGCAGGTGTACCGACTCCGCCCGACTCCGGCAAGACTCCGCAGCTAAAGACAGCAAAAATGGCACAAAACTGTGGTAAAACGGAAGTTTCGCATCTCCAGCCTTCTTACGGAATCTGCTGGAGTCATGGAATCGAAACTCTTCCCCAATGTAAACAAAGGATTCATCCGGTTTTAAATATATACTACTATTCTTTAATCGGATGATACTGAACTCCGGGCGACATACACAACTCGACCCGCAAAGTTGCCGCGTTAGGAGTCTAGGGGGGGCGAAGGAGGGAAGCCCAAAAACAAACAACGCATCAAGAGACCAAAACAAAACTGAGCGGTGCAAACGCAAACACAGAAAAAGTATCCCGCCAGCAATGTCGCAGCAGAATCAGCACCTCACCCACGCCATGTTGCGAAAGCCTGCAACAACAACACCCAAACAATTCCAAACCACATGGTGCTTTCGCAAAGACTGGCAACATGCAGACGGGGCTAGAGTAGAGACCTTCAATCAGCAACCGTCATTTTCGGGGCCGTAAACACATTGGCTTTTTGGACTCCAAGAAGTGGTTCTCTCCAGTATGTCACAGGACTAACTCTCGAGCTGGATGGAAGCATCAACTCCTAGGCATGGATTTCACTCACTCCGGCGGTCTGGGAATTTAAAACTGCTTGTATTTCGCCAGCCATGAACAGGAGGTAGCGGCATGCTGCAAGATGCAGGCAAGGCGAACCCGTGGAAAGTTAATGGTTGTGCCTGCCAGTAGTTCTGCGTCCACAAATGCGGGGGGATTGTCTTTAGGTAGGTGGCTGGGCGGCTTCAAACTGTGCGTTCAGGCCTGGAAGGATTGTGTTAGCTGCTGTAAGGTCCTCAAGAGCTTGTGGTGAAAGTTGGCTTGTCCAAAGCTATCCTAACGTGTGTTAGCCTCGGCGGAGGACTTGGCTGAGGATAGATAGGCCTTCATTGGATGAGCCATCCAACAATCGGATCATTGCATCGGCAGAGTTAGCCGGCATACAATAATTCCGGTCACTTCGTAGCCCATGTTTCTAGACAAGAGGAGCTGCCGGGATCGTTTTGGGTTACGGGCTGCACGGTCGATGCCTCCTGGCGTTTGCTCTGAATCACCTGTCTCCAGGACGAAAGGTTGCTGCCTCATCAGGCTGATGACTGCAATTTCTCGGTCCGTGCCATGTTGTCCTTCATCAATGACCATGAGGGAAAGCTCTTGCATAAAACCTCCTAACATGGACCATTGCATGGTGAGATCCTGGGCCATCGACCTCCTGTAGCTAACATTAGCTGGCATCTGCCGTCTTTCTCTGGGATGAATGTCGAATTTCGTATGGGAGTGACTGCTCTTGTTGCGTTCTTGGTCCTTGCAACTGCCCGCACAAATGTAGCAAGTGTGAGCGTTTGTTGCCATTCATTCCTTTCAGTGCTGTTTAAACGTTGTAGATGCCTAGTCCAAGGTGGATCTGCATGGGGGAGTCTGTGCGACCGCTGTCACTTCTCTGGTGGCTTGGTGCATCCAAACATCTACATAGTGTGAAGGAGGTGCCTGGAAGTGGACCCACGTTTCCCTAGACGGTAGCATCGATGGTTCCAGGCTTTGGCTGGAGGCAACATACCAATCTTGAAGCGCCAGGAATTGTTCTTAAGCGAAGAATCTATGAATCTGGGGTTACACTGCCTGTGTATCCGGGCGGCAGGTGTGAAAAATCATCCTATGTATAGCTAGCGTAGCGATCTTGTGCTTGTACTTAGGTAGTTGTTAGTTGCTTTGTAGTTGTAGTTTGTGGACTTTCGTAGTTTGGACTTTGTTTTGTAGTTAGCAGGTGATTGTGATGTAGTTAATCGATCTCATCTCATTCCGTCACAAAGAGTTGTGACGGAGTTGCTATTTTTCGTTGGTAGTTAGTCGTTTTTAGGTTTTCTGCACGTTGTAGGTTATTCCACACGAGAACCAAACTGCACGAAACCAATCTTAGGTTTTTGCCACGTAGGAGTTTGTTTTTTTGCACGTGTCTAGATTTGTAGAATCGTTTCTGGAACTGCTATGACCCAACGTAAACGTTGGCTCAAGACCCGCGAGTTCGAAAAGGGTGAGTGTGTCGCCGTGAGACGGCCTGGGAAAGCTGACACAGACAGAAACGCGAAACGACCACCGTTTGTTTGTGTTTTGGTTTGGGTTTACTTTGTGCACGAGAGGTTTGAAAGCGGTTTTCGCGATCTAACTTTGTGTGTCAAAGTTTTACGTGGTAGCGGAGCTTGTGTGCTCCCTCCACAAGAGATCCTGTGAGGATCTGGCACGCCTGTGTGCGTCTTGTGTGTGCCTGGTTCCAGGGAAGTTGGTGTGAGTTGCGTTTGACTGTCGTGTGTTTGACTCCGAGGTGTCAAAAATGTCTCAATCAGGAAAAATGTCTCAATCAGGACAACCACAGCTTTTTCGCATGGACGGCCAAGGTACCCAGAGCGGAGAGAAAGGATATGGTAAGGGTTTTCAGGCAGGTGGACCGACTGGACCGTACCCTGTTGGAGAAGTTGGACTGGGGAGTCCGCAACCTGCGTCACCGACGCACCAAGAGCAGCCTAGTATGCCAGGAAGTCCAGGTCCGCAAGGTCCTTTGTTCACGCCAGATCAGTTGACCCAGATCGCACAGATCTTCCGCATGGGAATTGAGCCTGTCGTAAGGGAAATGAGTACGAGACTTGACAGTTTGCAAGCTCAGGTGACTCGCGTTCCAGAGGGAACTGCAGCCTTGCACGGTGCGAGACCGGCTGATGCATCCTTGTCTTCAGGTTTAAGCAGTGGACCTTCACGGTTTGGTGAACAGCCACCCACGAGTCCAGGACCTGCGTTCCGACCTGTGGGGTCGCCGTCAGGTATAGCACAAGTGACACCCCAGAGAGGGGAGAGAAATCCGAATCAAGATGACGACAGAGATGGTCGTGACATCTTTAGTAAATCTGAGAAATGGTTACCTCCTATGCCTACTGTGGATTTCAGGAATTGGAAAACCCGTGCAGATGAAGTCCTTGGATTTTCGGACTGGGTTCAGGCGCTACGTGCTTGGGTTTCCTTAGGAAGTGACATCTTTGCCTGGGAGATTGCCCAGTGCATTGGTTGGGAACAAGAGATCCATATGTCTGTGCTGAAGCCCGCTCAACAGACCCGCAGCGCGCGTCTTCTTGCAATCCTCATCCAGACGTTTAAGGATTTCCCAAGGGGGAACACCATGCTGCAAGCTTATGTTGAAGGAGTTGGTGTTGATGGAGCGTTCTTGGCAACTAGAGGTACGAGTGGTTTTGAAGGTTTGCGTTTGTTGGCAAGAGAGTTTTCTTTGCGTTCAAGGGCAGAAGCGTCTTTCTTTCGCACTGAGTTTTTGGCAAAGACGTTCAAAGCGTCTGCTGGTGTTACTCAGGTTAGTGACATCATTCGCCAGATTGACGTCGGACTGTCAAGGTTTCGCAAGATGATTGAAACTCTACCTGCAACTGTGTCCAGAGTTGGACTTGAGGTGCAAACAAGTGATCTTACCATCATGCTTTTACGTTCGCTGCCACATGATGTTCGTTCGTACACCACGTTACATGCAGCAGGTGATGCATACACCGACCTTCGCACTGCTGCGTTGCGTTTTGAGACGCAGCAACGCATGTTTGCTGAGTTGAGTGGCCCATCTTCATCAGGTGCACGAGGTGTGCATGCACTTGAAAGTGCTGAGACCGCTGAAGAGTGGTGGGGATACGATCAGGAAGGTTATGACAACTCTGAGTATGCCCAGGAAGAAGATCCTGATGATCAATGGGAATGGGACGAAGATGCACAGGTTTGGATCAGTGCTACCGTTGCCAAAGGAAAGGGAAGTCCCAAGAGCACGATGAAGTGTCATCTGTGTGGGAGGCGAGGCCACATGGCCAAGCAATGCAAGGCCGATCTGAGCAAGGTGAAGTGTTTTCATTGCTCGAAGTTTGGTCACATTGGGGCACAATGCCCTGACAAGCCCAAAGGTGACAAGGGAAAGCAGCAAAAGAAGCCCCAGCCGAAAGCTGGAAAGAGCAAAGGTAAGGGAAAGATGCACGAGTTGGCAGAGGAGAATGGGCAGGAAGCTGCTCCAGCACAAGGTGAGGTGCTGATGCCATTGATTTCTTCAGTTGAACATTCGGGTGATGAGTGGCGATGGTGGTTGATTGACAGTGGAGCAGCTGTCTCAGTGTTGTCTGAGCAGTTCAAGGCCTACTACAAGTGCAGCGCAGAAGAGCAGGTGATGGACACCTACTATGCAGCCAATGGGTCTGCAGTCACCATGAGAGGTGAAGTTCAGGTGACAGTTGTGTTTGAGACGGGATCAGGTTCCAAGAAGTCTCAGAACTTTCGTTTGAAGTGCTGCGTAGGCTCCACCAGCCACAACATTGTGAGCACAACCCAGCTTGTGAAGCGTGGATGGACAGTTGTTCAGTCGCCAGGTGAGACCTATCTTTGGCATGAAGAGTCGAATACCGTGATCACTGATGTGGTGTTGTGGGGAGGATGTCCCTGGCTGAGAGCCAAGAAGACAACATCTCAGGTTCCTGCTTTGAAGGATACCTACATGCCGATGGAAGTTGATGTGCCAATGGAGTCAGTGAGGACCGGGCAAGGCTTGACTGTTGGTATGGTAGGTGCGGTTGAGTTGTCAACCCAGGAGAGACTGCGTCAACACATCTTGAGAGGCCATTATCCGTATGACCCTCATTGTTTGGAATGTCAACAGGGCCGTGGTGTTTCCAGAGCACCCAGGCGAGATTTGAAAGAGCGCTTGCTTGAGGTACAGGTTGACTTCATGTTCTTGGGAACAGTTGGATCGCAGTACAAGTTTTTGTTGTTTCGTCACTGTTTCAGTGGTTTGTTGGGTGTCTGCGCTGTGAGCGAGAGTCTTGACACCACCGGCCAACATGTCCGCCAGATCTTGGCAGAGTTTGGACTGTTGTCTGGAGATCCAAAGCCGATTGACTTCAGGTCAGATGCGTCCGATGAACTCGGGACGACGTTGAGAAGAGCTGGTATTCCAAGAGAATTGAGAATTTACCGTCAGCAAAGCAGGTCCCCAGAACCATGATACTGTTGGTTCAGTGGAGCGTGGAGTCCGTGAGCTGAAAGAAGGTCTTGCGGTACTGAGACTCGAATTGGGGAAAGCAGGTGTTGACGTGGTCAACAGTTTGGTTGGCTGGGAAGCCAGTTCAAGGTATGTGATTGCGATGCACAACTTGCATTCGAAGTTGGATGGCACAGGATTGAGTGGACGAGAGGTCCTGAGAAACCAGGTTGATCAGAAGAATGCTGTCACAGCGATGTTCTGTTCTAGGGTTCTTGCGGAGACACCTGACAGTGTGAACAGCATCGGAAGGTTTGTGACTGCTGGATACCTGTATCCTGTGAGGAACTCGTTTGCACACTTTGTAGTTGCGTTGATTGAAGGTGAACTAAAATTTTTCCAAGCAAAGAGCCTGAAGCTCGTTTTTCCAATTGTGTATCCTCTGGAATTGGTTGGAAGGTTCTTGCGTGCAGTGGACTCTGCTGGACCTGCACCCGCCATCTTGGACAGGAACCGATCGAGATCGTTCCAGAGGACTTTGCACGTCTGCCCGACAAGGTGCAACCTCCACGGCATTGGATTGATGCCCATGGACGGACCGAAGGTTGTAGTTCTTGTGCTACTCGTCAAGGTCGACACTCCAAGAAGTGCTGTGAGCGCTATTGGACATGGCTTCGGAACCAGAGATCCAAAGAAGCCGTTGTGCCTGAGAAACAACTCCCACTTGCCGAGCCCAATGACCAAGAAGTGGCGGTACCAGTACCATCACAGCCACTACCAAAGATTCCAGGTTTGCCATCTGGAATGTTGCCTACAAGGCACTGTCCGAGTTGTGAATCAGGTATGAATGCTCCTGGCACCCGCCATTCGGCTGAGTGCCGCAAGAGGCAAGGTGAGTTCTTGTCTACTCCTATCAAGCCGTCGCTTGAGGATGTGGAGCAAGCTTTGGAGCAAGCAGGTGAAGGTGGAGACGTCCCCTACTCACCATCTCTGGGTCCCGAACATGCTGATCTTGCCGATGTGGACATGGACTTACCACTTGAGGCGAGTTCTGCACCAGCTGAGGCTGCATCCTTTTCGGAGCGAGACGCTCCAGAATTTCAATCCGAAGATGTTGAGATGGAAGTTGAACAGCCACAGACGATCCCGATGATCGATGTGTGTCTTTGCTCTGAGAGAGTCAGGATTGGATGTTTGACTTCTCCCGATCTGCTCTCCGAGGAGCGGTTCTCTGTTGAGTCTATCAGTTTTTCAGGTGGAGCTCATGACTCTGAAGTTGTTGAGCTATGTGGATCCAAGGTTCGATTGTGGAAGCCAACAGGAGCTGTTTCGGATACCACTCTTGAAGAACTGGACCCCCAAGGAACTTTCCTTGCGATGGTCAAAGAGCTCAAGGGATTGACTCATGTGAAGGCAGGTCGTATCATGAAGGAGAAGGAAGCCTTGCAGTTTTGCAAGAAGCACAACATCAAAGTAATCTCCTGCAGGTGGGTTACGAACAGTAAGCCTGAAGCCGACGAAGGAGTTCGTGCTCGGATAGTCGTGAAAGATTTCGCTAAAGGTCAGAAGACCGCCAGGCAGGAAGGTATTTCTTCCCCCACACCCTCGATTGAGTCGCTACGACTTCTGTTGGGAGCGGCAACGGGTTTGTGGACTGGTGGAAAAGGTTTCAACCTTTATGCGATTGACGTCAGTCAGGCGTTCATGAATTCACCGCTCACTGTGAAGGTTTGTGTCCGGCTTCCATCATCAATCAGCACACTTGACAATGAACCGGTTTTCCTTGAGGCTTACAAGGGTTTGAATGGACTTCGTATCGCAAGTTTGACTTGGGTTCTGTTCTTTGATGGGATTGTCAAAAGCGTTGGCATCCGATCTGGACTTGTGGAGCCATGCTTGTACGGTGGGATGGTACGGGGTGCCCCCATCCTTGTCATCTGTTATGTTGATGACCTGTTGGTTGCCACGCCCAGCGAGGCTGCGTATCGTGTTCTGTTTGAAGCTCTTGAGAAGCAGGTCAAGATCCGAGAGACTGGCCGAGTGACCATGTCTGGTGGTTCATTGAAGTTTCTAGGCCGCACCATCCTCAGAGAGAAGGGAAGCTCAGGTTTGCAGTTGTTTGTCGACCAGGATTACCTGAACAGTGCGTTCGAGGAGTATGGAATCTCCAAAGGTTCCACTGCATTTCCTGATCTTCGTCCATTTTTGGAGCAGACACTGCAAGAAGAGCCTATCAGCGCTGAGGCGCACTCCAAGTTCAGGAGAGTTCTTGGACGTCTGTCATGGCTGGCACAGACCCGGCAGGATATCTTGATCCTGATTGCAATGCTGTCAACTGGACAATCTTGTCCAAAGCCAGGCCATGAGAAAGCTCTGCGAGCCGTGCTTCGATTTATGTTGTTGCACATGAAGATGTCCCAGAAATTTCCCTCACCTGGACTTGAGGACCTTTCTGAGAAGGACATCGGTCTGGAAGTTTATAGTGATGCTGGATTTGCCCCTATGCAAGCTACTCAGAGGAGAAGCATCACTGGGTGTGTTATTGTTTTCCGATGTGTTGTTTTGAAGTGTTTCTCTCGACATCAGGCATCTGTGACTTTGAGTTCATGCGAGGCAGAGCTCGTTGCCGTTCAGGCAGCTGTCCAAGAAGCCATTGGTTTGCTGAGAAGTTTGAGTTTTGTCCTGCGTCGCATTCAGGTATATCCACCGTCTTTGTCCGAGGACGACAGCTTGGATTTTGTCTGTCCGATCCTCTTGTGGACTGACTCCCTGAGTGGGAAGATGCTTTTGGAAGGTTCCGACCTCCAGCGTAGGTCAAGACATATCGACATCAAAGTGAACTGGTTGAGAGAACTTTTGGGAAAAGAAATTTTGCAAATTGGACATGTCAGAGGAACTGGAAACGTCGCTGACCATTTTACCAAATGTTTGCCGACGATCAAAGCGTTGCAGTACATGGAAATACTTGGTTTTTCGTCGTTTGAAGGTATTCTTTTGGACTGTTTGCTTGATTTTGAAATCCGCGACAACAGTTTTTCAGGTCTTTTGTGTGCGTTTTCAACCAGAAACTGCATGTTTTGTGGAGAGTTGATTTGTGAAGAAGCTGCAGATTCAACAACTTGTGAATTGTCGCCATTTCCACGTTCATGCACTCAGATGATCAATGCACTTGTAGCTGTTTGCGAAAGGTTTCAAGGCGAGGGAATCGGTTCCGCTATGGCTGGACGTATCCCTGCAGAACGAGAAGAGCCCAGAGCGCCGGACAGCCATGCGCTCCTTGGGCATCCAACAGCTGAAGGTGTCGGTGTGGCACCTGAATCTGATGATACGGTCACCATCGTAGGTGGTGAAGCCACCACTGCGACTGTTGCGGTGACATCTGCAGAGGCAGCGGTGCCAGCTGCTGAGGCAGTGCCGAAGGCAGCAGAGGCTGCAGCTCCCCCTGCCGCCACTGAAGCGGCACCAGGTGCACCAGTTGCATCAGAGACTGCAGCTGCCGAGGCTGAGGATGTTGTGGAGGTCACTCCAAAGAAAGCTCAGCCGCCGAGGCCCAAGGAGAAAGCCATGCCTACTACTCGAGGCAGACCTGAAGCGAAAGCAAGGCCGTGAGGAAGGTCTCAAGCTCCTGGACGTGAACCTGCTGTGAAGAAGATGCCCAGGAAGCCTGGTCGCTTTGTGATTCAGGTGAAGAAAGAGGCCTGGGAGGCCACTGGTCTGCTGAAGAGACGACGCGAGGCTGGTCGTCGTAAGGCCAAGCGTCAGGCTTGGAAGAATAGGCAGAAGGAAGCGTTTGCATACTTCGCTGCTCAGAGGAGAGAAGAGGAGTCCCGGCCAACGCCTACATATGAGGTTGTGAGAGGGTCGAGATTGCCAGGTCAGAGAAGGGTCATGCGAAGGATGTACAACCCTCAGTTGAACAAGAGAGAGGAGTTGGAGATCAACCCGAAAGCTGAGGAGGAAAAAGGACCCGCCTTTGTGAGGTCTTTCAGTGGATTCAGCTGGAAGAATCCGAAGGGTCTGAAGTGTGGTCATTGTGGAGAGAGAGGCCATATCATCTCTCAGTGCCCTGAGATGGAGCGAAGGGTGAGCCTTACTCATGGGCGTGTGACTTTGACGCCAAGAGGACAGCACCAGCCAGACTCCACTGTGGGCGATGAGGTTGCCCCGGGTGATTCAATTTCACAGGTTGGACTAACCCAGGAGTCACTACGCATA
>CAMXCT020004106.1:42500-45887 GCA_947184155.2 Cladocopium goreaui | reverse complement strand
AAATGCGGCACGGTGGGCAGGGCGGAGGCTGGGCGGTGTTCATTTCGCACCCCCACGCGGTTGGGTCGTCATGGGGGTGCCCGTACGTCGGCCTGGGCATCTTCAGGATCCAGTGCGGCCCTTTGGCTCCGAGCTTGCCCCCGACGTGTTCTGCTTCCGGATGGCACCGCTGTGCTCGTTTGAAGTCTTCCAGCCACATCGCTTGGTTCTCTCGTTGCAAGAAGCGCCGCTGGCGATGGTCCTCGGCTGCCATGGCCTGCTGCTCTCTATGCAGGTGCCGTTTTTCTGCCTGGTGCTGGGCTTTCCAAGCCGCAAAGTATTCGCAGCCTTCCTTGAAATCTGCACTCAAGTGCTGCCAAGCCTTTTGCAGGACCCCCGGGTGCTTCTGCGCAAACGCGCCCAGGGATTGTTGGAGGTTCCGGCGGCCAAAATCGGAAACCTCTGCCGCAAGGTTGCCTTTGGGGGTGAAAGTGCAAAAGGAACAGGTGCCTTTCTCGTCCGCCCGGGCTGCCCGGCTCGGGGTGGTGCGCGAGAAACAGCACCCAAGAGCCGTGCAAAGCTCCTGGCCCCCTTTGAAATCTGCAGGTAGCTTCGCCATGGCAAGGGCCAAGGCTTCGCCCCCACGCCGCTCGAAAGCGTTGAGCCCCTGGCGCAGGCGCTGCCGGGAGGCGAGGGCGTCCTGCAATTTGGCCGGATCGCACCACAGGCACTTGTCGCCGGTTTTTTGCACACGGCAAGGCTGGTCAACGGCCTTCTGCGAGAACTTGCACCCTAGATTACTGCATTTGGTTTGACCACCTCGACGCGTGCCGGCGCTGGACACGGTGGACAGCCCAGCCTCGGAACCGGGAGGCGTCCCTGCGCCGGGTTGACCGAGAGGTGGCGCCGGGAAGTCTTTCTGCAAGGCAGCAATGGCAGACTCCGTGAGGGGCACCGACTTGTTGGGCGCCAGGTCCTCCTCGCTGCTGCAGGGGGACGCTTCTTCGGCTGCGTCCTCAGGCTCCGAACTTTCTGCGTACGGGCCGAGGTCGGGCCTGTCTCCTGGCTGCAACTGTTCCTCTGCCTCGTCTTGCGGTTCTACCCAGTGGGCTTCCATGGCCGCTAGCTCCACATTGCCGCAGAAGGACATGTACATGGCTGTGGGGGGCGCCGGCGGTGGAAAAAAAACAAAAGCTTAAACACAGAAGAACAAGGCAAGACCTTGCTAGATTGTTGACGTTTCTCCCTTCGTAACATGGTTTGTATTTCTGTTCAGCTTCCTGCGGTCCTTGCTTTGCTTGTTGTAAACGAAGAAAATGCCCAACGCCATGTCCTTACATCCTGCTTAAAGCTAAGTTCCCAACGCGTGCCTTTTTCAATCCATATGGCTGCGGAAAAAAAATTACATTATAGTAGGCGACACAAGCAGCCATACATACTCCATGCTGTGCCCGGGTCAATGACTGTGATTCCTGCTGGTCCGACAAAAGAAGTGTGAACGTGAGGTCGTGCCTGGTCCCGTGTCTCCGGAGTTGCCTCTGCCGTCGGCTTCTGCCAGCATGTACCTGTCACAGCGTCGGCTTGAAAGTTGGTCAATACCCCCGTGCCCCCTCTGGATCCCTGCTAATCCCCACGATTCATTTTCGTTTCTACATGCTAGGTTTTAGTCTCGAAATGACCCCTATCCGAGCTTCTGGCTGTGAAGATTTCTTCGTTGATTGGCGAGCTTCTGCACGCACTCTGTCCGCTCGTTCTTGCAACCTCTGTGGTATCTATCTCTCTCTCTCTCTGTATCTCTCTCTCTGTTTTTCCCTGCCCGCTCCGCCACGGGCCCCTCCCGCTTCCCCACACGATCCCTCGTGTGGGTCCCCAGATTTAGGCCTCCAAACATTTTTCGCTTCAAACGGGACGGGCTTACAATAATTATAGTTAAAAACATACTACAACTTCGAACAACGACCACGGAAGAAGCAACCAACACAAAAAAGGAAAACCAAAAGGAAGGAGAATATCATAAATGACGTGGGACCAAGGGCGGGTGGGTTGAAGCAACACAAAAGAAACCAGCCTGTTGAGGTATATCTTTGTCAAACAACGCGTTAGACCCTAAACCGGTGTTGTTGTTGTTGGTGTTGTTGTTTAGGGGTAGAAGCCTCACCGGCGCACTTGAAAGTGACTCACCTGCGCACTTGATCACAAACTCACCTGCGCACAGGATCCAGACTCACCCGCACAAGATCCAGACTCACCTGCGCTTAGTAAGGGAGAAACCAACCTTTAGGTTTATAAATTAGGGGAACAAGGGGGGAACAGGGGAACCGGGGGGGGACAGGGGAACAGGGGTAGCAAGGGAGAAACCAACCTTTAGGTTTATAAATTAGGGGAACAGGGGGGGGAACCGGGGAACAGGGGTAGTAAGGGAGAAACCAACCTTTAGGTTTATAAATTAGGGGAAAAGGGGGGGGAACAGGGGAACAACGGAACAGGGGTAGCAAGGGAGAAACCAACCTTTAAGTTTATAAATCAGGGGAACGGGGGGGGGAACAGGGGAACAAGAGAACAGGGGAACAGGGTAGCAAGGGAGAAACCAACCTTTGGGTTTATAAATTAGGGGAACAGGGGGGGGAACCGGGGAACAGGGGTAGCAAGGGAGAAACGAACCTTTAGGGGAACATGGGTAGTAAGGGAGAAACCAACCTTTATTCTTATAAATTAGGGGAACAGGGGAGGGGAACAGGGGAACAAGGGGGGAACAGGGGAACAAGGGGGGAACAGGGGAAGAGGGGTAACAAGGGAAAAACCAACCTTTAGGTTTATACATTAGGGGAACAGGGGGGAACAGGGGGGAACAGGGCAACAGGGGGGAACAGGAGAAACGGGGAACACCAAGGGAGATAACACACACGCACACACACAGACACGCTTCTACACACAAAAGGTCTTACACACACAAGCTGTCACACGGACGCTTTTACACACAGACGCTAATACACACACAACCTTTTACACACACGCTTTTACACACAAAAGGTGTGAGACACAAAAGGTCTTACACACGCGCAAGCTGTCACACACGGCCGCTTTTTCACACAGAAGCTCCTACACACACAAGCTTTTACACACATCATCCTCTGTTACACACAGACGCTTTTACATTTTACACACAGCAAGCCTTTACATGCAGAGGCTGTTACGCACCGCAAATCTTTACACACAGAAGTTGCTGCACACGCAAACCGTTCAAGGTGACGCTACATAATCTGGAAGATTCTGCTCACTGCCACAACGTTGTCAGCAACAATTCCATTCACACTAACTTACTAACGCCGACCATGACGGTGTTAATGAGCATGATGATGGTGATAATGATGATGAAGAAGAAAAGATGCTGATCATTACGTCGACAAT
>CAMXCT020004106.1:0-37500 GCA_947184155.2 Cladocopium goreaui | reverse complement strand
TGATAGATTATCAAATGAAAGAAAAATCTTCAACCTTGGGCCCTATCGGAAATTGCATTTTTTTGTGGGGCTCAAATTTGAATACTTCTGACTTTCGACAAGATATTGCAAAGAACATATTTAATCTCATCTTTGCGCTTCCATTTTGGTACCACTATGCGCTTCCATTTTGGTACCACTATGCGCTTCCATTTTGGGATCACTATGCATTGGCTGGGTAAGTATCAAATTGAAGTGTTCCATAAGGAGGGGTCCCAAGCTACAGGGGTCTAACTTGGTTTCCTTCTGGCTGAGGGTGGAAAAATTCTTGAAATTGAAGGGCAATATTAGTTCAGACCCTCCCCCTGATATCCTTTCAACTTGCGGTGCGTGTCTCAGAGAATTTTATGAGAAGGTTATGGTCTCCGAAACTTTATGTCAGTTGAGGGCCATTTAGATTTAATGTTAGTATTACATTCTTGGGAGCGCTGTGCGCTTCCATTTTGGTATCACTATGCTCTTCCATTTTGGGAGTGCTATGCGCTTCCATTTTGGTACCGCGATGCTCTTCCATTTTGGTATCACTATGCTCTTCCATTTTGGGAGTGCTATGCGCTTCCATTTTGGTACCGTGATGCTCTTCCATTTTGGTATCACTATGCTCTTCCATTTTGGGAGTGCTATGCGCTTCCATTTTGGTACCGCGATGCTCTTCCATTTTGGTATCACTATGCTCTTCCATTTTGGGAGTGCTATGCGCTTCCATTTTGGTACCGCGATGCTCTTCCATTTTGGTATCACTATGCTCTTCCATTTTGGGAGTGCTATGCGCTTCCATTTTGGTGCCGCGATGCTCTTCCATTTTGGTATCACTATGCTCTTCCATTTTGGGAGTGCTATGCGCTTCCATTTTGGGAGCACTATGCGCTTCGATGTTGGGAGCACTAAGTCACTATGCGCTTCCGTGTTGGGAGCACTATGCGTGAGTAACAAGACCTTACAAATTTTTAGCGGCCCATATTGCCCAACAAGATCCCTGAAACTCGATGATTGATAATTTCTTGGTAAATGAACCCACAACAGTAGCTGCCACTAACAAACATATGTATATATATATAATCTACATAATCAGCAACTGCATACAAATATATGATATCCATGAGTACAGTGATATGCATAGAAAGTCGAGTGTCTAAAATGATCCAGCTGATTATTCTAGACCCTTTGCTGGGTGGTCTTTAGGTCCAGCCATTCCAGGTCCTCAGTACTCGAGGGTATTATCTGTATGTATGTATGTATGTATATGTATGTGTATGTGTATGTGTATGTGTATGTGTATGTGTATGTATGTGTATGTATGTGTATGTATGTGTATGTATGTGTATGTATGCATGTGTATGTATTGTGTATGTATAGTATATGTATGTAAGTATTTGTATGTATATGTATGTATATGTATGTATATGTATGTATATGTATGTGTATGTGTATGTGCATGTAAATGTGAATGTAAATATGTATGTATGTATGTATGTGTATGTATGTGTATGTATGTGTATGTATGTGTATGTATGTGTATGTATGTGTATGTATGTGTATGTATGTGTATGTATGTGTATGTATGTGTATGTATGTGTATGTATGTGTATGTATGTGTATGTATGTGTATGTATGTGTATGTATGTATATGTATGTATAGTATGTATATGTATATGTATGTATATGTATGTATATGTATGTATATGTATGTATATGTATGTATATGTATGTATATGTATGTATATGTATGTATATGTATGTATATGTATATGTATGTATATGTATGTATATGTATGTATATGTATGTATGTATGTATATGTATGTATATGTATGTATATGTATGTATATGTATGTATATGTATGTATATGTATGTATATGTATGTATATGTATGTATATGTATGTATATGTATGTATATGTATGTATATGTATGTATATGTATGTATATGTATGTATATGTATGTATATGTATGTATATGTATGTATATGTATGTATATGTATGTATATGTATGTATATGTATGTATATGTATGTATATGTATGTATATGTGTGTATATGTATGTATATGTATGTATGTGTATGTATGTGTATGTGTGTGTATGTATATGTATATGTATATGTATATGTAGATATATATATATAGTCGCGGACAGGTTATAAGCAGATTTTCATCTGCTTATCACACCCCCAAAACCCTCAAAAACGCTCAAATAAGGATCTGCTAGAATGGGGTACCCTTAAATCAGACCTGTAATAAGCAGATTCCCATTATGTGGGAATTGGTGAAATCGGGAATCTGCTTATTACAGCTGCTTGCACAATTCAAATTCGACTAAAGGTAACACGAAATATGGGAATGGTTTGCGTATTTTTGTCCTTGAGAAATATCATGAAAATGCATGACTGCAGAAAAAGACAAGTAGAAATAGAAAGGCAGAGAAGTAGAAAAGCAGCGAAGCAGGAAAAAAAAGGAAAAACAATAGGGAAGCAGAACAGAGAGAAGCAGAAAAGCCGGAAAAAAACAAAATAGCGGAAAAGCAGGAAAAGCATACAAGCAGAGAACAAAAGAGCAAACACGCAGAAAAGCAGAGAAGTAGAAAAGCAGAGAAGCAGGAGCAGAAGAAATTCAAGAATCCAAAGAAAATACCTGAACCTGCTCAAAAAAAACCTAAAATCAATAGCCCTCCATAAGAAAGGACTGCGACAAAAGCACAGGCCCAAAATCAAGCCCCAAATCGCACATTTATTTTTGAAAGGCATTCTGAGAGAAATTGCTAGAAAATCACAAAACACCAGCCCGAGGAACCTACAAATGCCTGAAAGCAAGCATTGTTCTCTGCTGCACAAACTGTAATCTGCTTCTGCTTGAAAGTTGAGACTTCTTTGGGCAACAAACTCAAAATAGCCGGGCCACAGCCCAGAAATTGAATCAGACTAGAATATACCAGAATAATTTGTTTAAACAGTCTCAATCAATCACAGCACAGTATAGAAGGGCTGCCGTTTCTAGGAGCCCAAGGCAGTGTCAAAAGCGTTCGTTTGTAAAGCAGTCTTAAGTCTTAAGGGGGTTTTGGAATGAGAAAGGGTTGTGGCAAAAGGACGGGCCCAAAATCAAGCCCCAAATGTATGTTTAAACGGCATTCCGAGAGAAATTGCCGGAAACAAACACAAAAAAACCAGCCTGAGGAACCTACACATGCCTGAAAGCATGCACTATAGTTGATCTCCACTACACCTTGGCTGTAGTAAGCAGATTTGGAGATCTGCTTCTTACAGCCGCTTGAAAATTGGGACTTCGTTTGGTGGGGCAACAAATTCAAGAAATAGCCGGGCCACAGCCTAGAAACTGAATTAGACTATAATAGAATGATGTGTTTAATCAGTCCTCATCAATCGTCCAAGCACAGTATAGAAGGGCTGCCGTTTCTAGGAGTCCAAGGCAGTGTCAAAAGCGTTCATTTGTAAAGCAGTCTCAAGGGAGTGTTGGAACAAGAAAGGGTTGCGACAAAAGCACGGACCCAAAATCAAGCCGCAAATGTATGTTTGAAAGGCATTCTGAAAAAAAAATGCCGGAAAAAACACAAAACACCAGTCCCAGGAACCTACAAATGCATGAAAGCATGCATTATAGTTGATCTCCACTACACCTTAAACTACGCTGACTGTAGAAAGCAGATTTGGAAATCTGCTTATTACAGCTGCTTGAAAGTTGGGACTTCCTGGGGCAACAAATTCAAGAAATAGCCGGGCCACAGCCTAGAAACTGAAGCAGACTAGAATATTGTGTTTAACAGCGGAAGGGCTGCCGTTTCTAGGAGTCCAAGGCAGTGTCAAAAGCGTTCGTTTGTAAAGCAGTCTTAAGGGAGTTTTGGAATGAGAAAGGGTTGTGACAAAAGGACGGGCCCAAAATCAAGCCCCAAATGTATGTTTAAACGGCATTCCGAGAGAAATTTCCGGAAAAACACAAAAAAACCAGCCCGAGGACACCTACAATTGCTTGAAAGCATGCATTATTATAGTTGGTTGATCTGCACTACGCCTTAAACTACCCTGACTGTAGTAAGCAGATGTGGAAATCTGCTTATTACAGTTGCTTGAAAGTTGGGACTTCCTGGGGCACCAAATTCAAGAAATTGCCAGGCAGAAACTGAATCAGACTAGAATATACCAGAATAATTTGTTTAAGCAGTCTCAATCAATCGTCACAGCACAGTATAGAAGGGCTGCCGTTTGTAGGAGTCCAAGACAGTGTCAAAAGCGTTGAATTGTAAAGAAGCTTTGAGGGATAATTGCAACAAGAAAGGGTCACCTGAAAACCAAGAGCCACAAGAAAGGGTTGCTGCAAGACCAAGAGCCACACATTGTTTCTTTACTCTGGGCTGGCAAATTTCTAGGCCCCTTTACATGATACCCACTAGAAAAATAGTGTACACTGAATGGAGTAGGTCCACTCAGACTGTAAGAAGCAACTCATTTTCATTGTATATGGGGCACCTGATCAATTTGCTCGTGTCGGGGAAATTGCATTTTGGTTTATTGCTGTAGGTTTGTACGCGTGTACAGAATCGGAAGTTCGGTCACTGACTGAAAACAACTAAACTCTAGCTCTAGCAGCCTCCTTAGTAACAGGCATGATTGATGCATTCTATCGGTTTTCAGCCTCCTTAGAGTGTCCTTGATTGGTTTGTTTTTTCCTTGGATTTTCTTTTCCTTTGTTTCTCCCTTGGAAACCAAAGGAAAACAAATCAAACCAAAGGAAACCGAAGGAAACCAAAGGAAACCATAGAATCCACCTAGTCCCAAACCAAAGGAAACCGAAGGAAACCAAAGGAAATCAAAGGGAATCAAAGGATACCAAAGGAAAAATTATATAATCTAAGAAAAACTGATTTTAGCTATTTCCTTTGTGTTTGTTTTCATTGCTTTCCACCCACAATTAAAAACCATAATATTTTGGTGCAACTCATGCGTTGGAAAGGTTGACACTGCTAGCTTTTGGTCCATACCTGGGTGGAAATGTGAAACACCTGTTACAGAAAACACATTTGTACTAATAGGGTAAGAAAAGAAAACAGAAGAAAACACACGAAAACAAGAGGTTTTCAAAGGAAAAGGCAGGATGATCAGAGGAGAACATCGCTATGATAAACTATACCGAAAAATTGAAGACGTGACCCAGTGTCTGGGGACAACAGTAATAAGCAGATTTTCATTTTACACATTTTTAGGGGTAATAAGCAGATAGATTACCGGCGAGTGAGGCAGTTGAGCAATCTGCTTGTCTGCCGGCAGGGGAGGAAATCTGCTTATTACCCGCCCGTGACTATATATATATATACATGAATACATACGCATATCTACATAGATAATGCCTACATAAGATGTGATGTGGGGCCACGCGCTGCACAAGCCGAAAGGAAACGTACGGTGATGTCGAGATAAGTCCTGCTGTTTTGCAATGCAACCGTTGGTCACCTACAAAGAGCTATGCCATGCCATGTCCTGCAATGCAACATCATGCAGTGCACTGTCGCACAATGCGCTGTTATGCAATGAGCTGTCATGCAACGCAAGGTCATGCAATGCGCTGTCATGCAATGTGCTGTCATGCAAAGCGCTGTCATGCCGTGCAAAGTCATGGAATGCACTGACATGCAGCGCGACATCATGCAATGCAATGTCATACAATGCACTGTCATGAAATGCACTGTCATACAATGTGCTGTTATGCAATCAATGTGTTGTCATGCAATGCAACGTCATGCAGTGCAACATCATGTAATGCGTTGTCTTGCAATATGCTGTCATGCAAGGCACTATCATGCCGTGCAACATCATGCAATGCACTGTCATACAATGCGCTGTTATGCAATGCACAGTCTGTCGTACAATGCCATGTCATGCCATGTGACATCATGCAGTGCACTTTCATACAATGCGCTGTCATGCCATAAGCTGTCATGCAGTGCGCTGTCATGTCATGCGCTGTCCTGAAATCACTGTCACGCAAAGCACTGTCATGCCATGCAACGTCATGCAATACACTGTCATGCAGCGCAACATCAGGCAATGCACTGTCATACAATGGGCTGTCATGCAATGCAACGTTTAGTGCAACATCATGCAATGCACTGTCAGTCATGCAATGCGCTGTCATACAATGCGCTGTCATGCAATGTGCTGTCATGCAAAGCACTGTCATGCCGTGCAACGTCATGCAATGCACCGTCATGCAGTGCAACATCATGCAATGCAATGTCATACAATGCGCTGTCATGCAATGCACAGTCATACAATGCGCTGTTATGCAATGCGTTGTCATGCATTGCAACGTCATCCAGTGCAACATCATTCAATGCACTGTCATGCAATGCGCTGTCATGCAAAGCACTGTCATGGCGTGCAACATCTTGCAATGCACTGTCATGCAGTGCAGTATCATGCAATGCACTATCATACAATGCGCTGTTATGCAATGCACAGTACGTCTTGCAATGCAACATCAAGCCATGCAACATCATGGAGTGCAACATCATACAATGCGCTGTCATGCCATGAGCTGTCATGCAATGTGCTGTCATGTAGTGCAACATCATGCAATGCACTGTCATACAATGCGCTGTCATGCAATGCGCTGTCATACAACGCGCTGTTATGCAATGCAACGTCATGCAATGCAACGTCATGCAGTGCAACAATCATGCAATGCACTGTCATACAATGAGCTGTCATGCAATGCATTGTCATGCTGTGCATCGTCATGCAATGAACTGTCATGTAGTGCAACATCATGCAATGCACTGTCATACAATGCGCTGTCATGCAATGCGCTGTCATACAACGCGCTGTTATGCAATGCAACGTCATGCAATGCACTGTCATGCAGTGCAAGAATCATGCAATGCACTGTCATACAATGCGCTGTCATGCAATGCGCTGTCATACAACGCGCTGTTATGCAATGCAACGTCATGCAATGCAACGTCATGCAGTGCAACAATCATGCAATGCACTGTCATACAATGCGCTGTCATGCAATGCGCTGTCATGCAATGCATTGTCATGCTGTGCAACGTCATGCAATGCACTGTCATGTAGTGCAACATCATGCAATGCACTGTCATACAATGCGCTGTCATGCAATGCGCTGTCATACAACGCGCTGTTATGCAATGCAACGTCATGCAATGCACTGTCATGCAGTGCAACAATCATGCAATGCACTGTCATACAATGCGCTGTCATGCAATGCGCTGTCATGCCATGAGCATTGTCATGCTGTGCAACGTCATGCAATGCACTGTCATGTAGTGCAACATCATGCAATGCACTGTCATACAATGCGCTGTCATGCAATGCGCTGTCATACAACGCGCTGTTATGCAATGCAACGTCATGCAATGCAACGTCATGCAGTGCAACAATCATGCAATGCACTGTCATACAATGAGCTGTCATGCAATGCAACATCGTGCAGTGCAACGTGATTCAATGCAGTGTCATGCAATGTAACCTCATGAAATGTGCTGTCATGATGCGATGCACGTCCGTCATGCAGTGTATTTTAGGTTGACGACCTTCATTCGAAATGATGCAAAGTGTCATAATGACCGCCAACGGTGATAAAAAAACGGAAAGTGTGTATTGTCGTAAAAATAATGGGATGAAAAGTGGAATACCGGAGGGTGGCCCCTTGTTAAGCGCTAGCATCATGCAGCTAGAGGCAGGTGAACAAATCACATGCGACAAACTGACGGAAAAGAAAGAGCGCGCAGCGGACAACACAAAAAACAACCCCCCCCGTCCAAAACATTGAGATTCTTCTTCCTCCAATGCCGCTGCCCGTTTTTGCCCGCGCCCCACCGGTCGCTCAAGCTGGGTTTGCTTGCCCAGCACCAACCGCAACACGAGAGAAGGCTTAGGCTAAGCTCACTCGCTGTGAGTCTCACCCGTCCTCGCCAGATCTTGCAAGTGTGCCCGGCCCAGCCAAGAAAAATAGGCTCAGCACTCAACATCTTGAGGCCACGGAAGCAAAGCTTCCTCAAAGGGTTCACCAGAGGTTCCCCCCACGGGCGCTGCCAAGATGAGGTTCACACGAGCCGTCCCCAGGTCTTTAGACGGGCCCTCCTACACAGCCAACCGCGAAGCCCCACCCCCACAATCCCCAAGCATGCAGTGGAGAGAGGAAGAAACCTCCACACAGGGCCAGCAGAGCTGCCTTTTGTGCCGCATGCTCAGAGACCGCAGGCTGACTCAAGTATTGTTGAAGGGCCAAGCAAGCAAACCCAGCCATCGCTTCCGCCAAGACGCGAACAAAAACGTGCTACAGCATCTTCAGCTTTGGAATCTCAAGGGTTTGGTCTTTGTTTCTCTTTTGTAACCGCACTATTTCGCAGGCAGTCTCACGCCAAGGAGACAGGGACACCGGGAGACAGGAGCTGAGCCCCACGGTGGCAAATCAATCAACTGATTGGTCGCCCAATCAAAAGTCACACAACAAAATGTATCAATTCTCTTGTGCTGCTATGGCATCGGTTTCAGAAAATATCGTTTGATGAGGTACTCGCAAGGGAAAAAACGCACGCCAATTGAATTCAGGCGGCGGTTCAAAATAATGATGCTAGCCTAAGGTAATAGTTCTTGGCCAATAACTGACTATGGCAGAATCAGGCCGGAACTCCACCACATAAAAAAACACATGATTCAAGATTCTTTCATCTTCATCCACACATTCAATACCAAAATTTGATTGGTTGTTGAAAAATTGATCATGAATATGGATATGGTTGCCCTGGACTCCTAAACTCTTCCATGCCATGGATGGTTCCTTTTCTGTATTTGATTTTGCGGGCATGTATTCTGAACCATCAACTCCCGAGTCTGCGGGTTCAAGGGTCTGCAAGCAGCAATGCTGCATCCTCCGTGGAACTGGCTGTAGTAGACACGCAGAATGCATGCAGTGCGCTTTGCATCGTATCGATTCATTTCAGTACAACATTAGCTATAAGAACCAACAAGCATAAGCAAACTGCATCAGAATGGAGATACAATGGGTCTGAGAAACCGAAGAAGATGCGCATCTCATCCCAAGACAACTAGCTGGACCCGTCTTACGGAATCTTCCTAAGCCGTCCGTGTTTTTGATATACTGCTCATCTCCGATCTTGCACTGCACGTTCCACTACACACTACACATCCAATTGATGCAAGCGAGTCTAAGGGATACTTGGCAGCACTACCTAGGGAAATGAGTGCTAAGTGACACAGGCGAAGGGAGAGAAGAGAAGACTGGATCTGGAACGGTGACATTGAAAACAAATGAATACATTTGAGACCATGCTAACTCTATCCCGGGGTTTGACAAAGTGTGAGCATCACTATCTTGGCAGTTGATGATGCCGATTTGCCATGGCGATGCCATTTGTTTCCATTTTACACCCTTGTACTACATATTTAAAAACATATGTTCATATTATTTCATATTATTTCCATGTTTTTTTTCCTCAGGCCGAGGACAGCACGAGTGGCTAAAGCTCCGTCAGCAATGGTAAGAAAGTGACAACATCTGAGACAGACTTCTCTTAACCTCAGCTGAGCTCAGCTGCTTTAATCTGAAACTTCCACAATGAAACCGAATAGCCCGATATCTGCTTGGATGCAACATCAGTTGGCACAGAATTGTCTCTTGATTTTTATCTAGGTCAAGGTTATGGGTCTTTCTGACAAATTGATTCAAATGGATCCCCTGTTCCAGGATGTCTTCCGGTGTCTCGCCAGAACAAGCCGCCAGCGGTTTGCAGCCCGGTGAAAACCTTGGACATCCGACTGGACCATCGCGGTGTGTTTCAACATGTTTCATGATTTCAAAGCTGTCTGGTCCAGCTGCAGCGTTGTGCCCAGAAGTAAACGACTCGATCCTTTTGGTTCTCTCATGAAAGACCGCAGCGGCTCAAATAGATCCGTTTCTTCGGTGATGGATCGTCAATTCTTTCCTCATGTAAACAGGTGGCACGAGATGTGATGATATATTGTTCTCGTCACATCTCATGCCATGTCGCATTCTGAAATATAATGTGTCATTTGGTATGATGTCGTCATGTCTGCCAAGAGATGGATATTGTAGAGCTTCGCGCACCCGAGATGCTGTCAGATTTGTGCGTTGGCATTCTTTGTGATGTGGTGTCGGCCTTGTTGCTGCTGTTGTCCGTGCCTTACACCTCACATTTTCGTGGTTTAATTAGTACATTTTACTTTTCAGAACAAGAGAGAGCACAGGAGGGGCTTTTGTTTCCAAATGTGAAATTACGTTGATACACACAGATACCATGCCAGCTCAACCCATACAAGACCATGCAGAAGATTACGTTGCGCTAAATGGCAGCACATTGGGTTACGTTTCGTTACATTACGTTCAGTGACACTACATTACATTATTTGACCATGACATCACATCGCATGTCATGGATCGCATTGCATACATACGTGCATGCAGGCATGCAGGAAACACATTATAGTTTGAGTTGACTTGACGCATAACATAACATCGTGTGACATAGCTTGACCCTCATGTGAATAGAGCATGTATGACATGCAAACCCTGAACGAACACAAAACGCAAACCGCCGAAAACGGAAAAGACGGGATGGCCAAGCAGGTAAGCTGCACACAGGTGCTGATTCCACCTGACAGAGCACCCGACGTTTGGATCAACTTTCTTCCCCTGTTTTGGTTCCTTGATGTTCCTTGATGTTCCTTGGAGGTATGTGTTTGTGTAATTTTGTGTATGACCTCTTTTTCATCCTTTTTCATCCTTTTTCATCCTTTTTCATGATGCTCGTTTTGTTTACTTGTGATTCGATCCATTTTTCACTCGGCGTCGTTTCCAGGATGCAGCTTCATTCTGCGCAGCCCCGATTGTCAACACCTTCAACCGAGTGCTGGACGCAAGTGGCAAGCGGGGAAGGTTGGGGCCGGGAGATTGGCCCTTAGTTGCAACCAGTCCTTCATCAAATATTTCTTGCAACTTCAAAGTCGCAAACTGACGCTTGGATTTTTTTGAGCTTTCATGAAGCCATGGTCTTTTAAGGTAAATCAGCTGAAGCTTTTCAAGATGGTTAGCAAGTGAGCCAGCTCTTGTATATGCAATCATAAATCATAAGCTTACCAACTTCTTAATCAGCTTGAATTTGTCCTGTAGCTTCTGATACTGTTGTCTACACTGCCTTCATCGCTGCCTGCACAAGTCAAGGCGGCCAAGGCGGTCTTAGAGTTGCTTGAAAAGGCAAGGGCAAGTTGTCTTTCCCCTGACTTGGTGTACAACACTTTGCTTCATGCCTGGGCCCGCTCTGCTACACATCAACACCAGTCTCTGATTCTCGGAAAATCACAAGACAACTTCATGTTGCATTTAGGGAGGTTCGTCTTGAAAAAAAACAGATTGAGGCATCTCTGGGTCTGGATTGGGACTATATTGTGACTATTGGCCCCGACAGAATTTTGGAAATGAAAAAAAGGTTCGACATGGGCCGGTAAAAATCTGCGTCGCGTCGGGCCGTATTTTTCCATAATTCTTTTTCTTTCAAAAAAAACAGACCTCAAAAATCGGTAATAACTTGTCGACCGAACCTTTTTGGAAGAGGCGTGACGTGCTGCAGGTTAATTTCCATATATTTTTTTTCCATGTGAGGGTGCCTCTTGGTACTCGACCATTTCCATAATTATTTGTTTCCTGAAAGGGGTAACAAATTTTCTACTGACATGTTTCCATAATTCTTTTGGCCATGGCTACAGTGCATGATTTATTGCAACCCTTATGACTTATGACCCACTGACCATGTCCAGACTTCTGTCGACGACCAAGTTAGCCAACAAAAATGAAGAATGTTCACCAATCGAACCTGCAAAACCCGGCTGTAAAACCAGGTAGTTTGGAGGATAGGGACCCCAAAACTGAATCTGGATTTAATCCCAAAATCATGCAAATACGATGTAAGCCAGGTGGTTTGGAGGATAAGGGTCCCAAAACTGAATCTGGATTTACGCTGTAAACCAGGTGAATTGGAGGATAAGGATCCCAAACCTGAATCTGGATTTAGTCCCAAAATCATGCAAAAAACACTCAAAACCAGGTAGTTTGGAGGATCAGGATCCGAAAAGTAAGATTTCCAAAATTAATTTTGCATCGTGGGTTAGAGGCTTTTGTAGACATTTGTCTCATCCTTTTTTTTTTGTAGTATCAGGATCCGAAAACTGAATCTAGATTCAATCCCAAGATCATGCAAATACGCTGTAAACCAGGTGGTTTGGAGTATAAGGATCCCAAAACTGAATGTGGACTTGGTCCCAAAATCATGCAAAAACAATCAAAAGCAGGTAGTTTGAAGGATCAGGATCCGAAAAGTAAGATTTCCAAAATTAATTTTGCATCGTGGGTTAGAGGCTTTTGTAGACATTCGTCTCATCCTTTTTTTTGAAGGATCAGGATCCGCAAATTGAATCTAGATTTAGTCCCAAGATCATGCAAATACGCTGTAAACCAGCTGGTTTGGAGGATAAGGCGGATAAGGTTCCCAAAACTGAATCTGGACTTAGTCCGAAAACCATGCAAAAAATATTCAAAACCAGGTAGTTTGGAGGATCAGGATCCGAAAGGTAAGATTTCCAAAATTAATTTTGCATCGTGGATTAGAGGCTTTTGTAGACATTTGTCTCATCCTTTTTTTTGAAGGATCAAGATCCGAAAACTGCATCTAGATTTAGTCCTAAGATCATGCAAATTCGCTGTAAACCAGGTGGTGTGGAGGATAAGGATCCCAAAACTGAATCTGGACTTAGTCCCAAAACATGCAAAAAACACTCAAGACCGGGTAGTTTGGAGGATCAGGATCGAAAAGTGAGATTTCCAAAATTAATTTTGCATCGTGGATTCGAGGCTTTTTTAGATATTTGTAGACATTTGTCTCATCTTTTTTTTTTTGCAGGATCAGGATCCGAACACTGAATCTAGATTTAGTCCCAAGATCATGCAAATACGCTGTAAACCAGCTGGTTTGCAGGATCAAGATCCAAAAACTGAATCTAGATTTAGTCCCAAGATCATGCAAATAAACTGTAAACAAGGGTAAGCAAGGTGGTTTGGAGGAAAAGGATCCCAAAACTGAATCTGGATTTAGCCCCAAAATCATGCAAAATTGCTGTAAACCAGGTGGTTTGGAGCACAAGGATCCCAAAACTGAAATTTGATTTAGTCCCAAAACATTGAAATTTGCTGTAAACCAGGTGGTTTGGAGGATAAGGGTCCCAAAACTGAATCTGGATTTTGTCCCAAAATCATGCAAATACGCTGTAAACCAGGTGGTTTGGAGGATAACGGTCCCAAACCTGAATCTGGATTTAGCCCCAAAATCATGCAAATACGATGTAAGCCAGGTGGTTTGGAGGATAAGGGTCCCAAAACTGAATCTGGATTTACGCTGTAAACCAGGTGAATTGGAGGATAAGGATCCCAAACCTGAATCTGGATTTAGTCCCAAAATCATGCAAAAAACACTCAAAACCAGGTAGTTTGGAGGATCAGGATCCGAAAAGTAAGATTTCCAAAATTAATTTTGCATCGTGGGTTAGAGGCTTTTGTAGACATTTGTCTCATCCTTTTTTTTTGTAGTATCAGGATCCGAAAACTGAATCTAGATTCAATCCCAAGATCATGCAAATACGCTGTAAACCAGGTGGTTTGGAGTATAAGGATCCCAAAACTGAATGTGGACTTGGTCCCAAAATCATGCAAAAACAATCAAAACCAGGTAGTTTGAAGGATCAGGATCCGAAAAGTAAGATTTCCAAAATTAATTTTGCATCGTGGGTTAGAGGCTTTTGTAGACATTCGTCTCATCCTTTTTTTTGAGGGATCAGGATCCGCAAATTGAATCTAGATTTAGTCCCAAGATCATGCAAATACGCTGTGAATCAGCTGGTTTGGAGGATAAGGATCCCAAAATGCAAAAACACGCAAAACCAGGTAGTTTGGAGGATCAGGATCCGAAAAGTAAGATTTCCAAAATTAATTTTGCATCGTGGATTTTGTAGGCATTTGTATACATTTGCCTCATCCTTTTTTTGACGGATCAGGATCCGAAAACTGAATCTAGATTTAGTCCCAAGATCATGCAAATTCCCTGTAAACCAGGTGGTTTGGAGGATAAGGGTCCCAAAACTGAATCTGGATTTAGTCCCAAAATCATGCAAATACGCTGCAAACCAGCTGGTTTGGAGGATAGAGATCGCAAAACTGCATCTGGACTTAGTCCCAAAATCATGCGAACATGTTGTAAACCAGGTGGTTGGAGGATAAGGTTTCCAAAACTGAATCTGGACTTAGTCTCAAAATCATGCAAAAACACTCAAAACCAAGTAGTTTGAAGGATCAGGATCCGAAAGTAAGATTTCCAAAATTAATTTTGCATTGTGGATTAGAGGCTCTTGTAGACATTCGTCTCATCCTTTTTTTGAAGGATCAGGATCCGCAAATTGAATCTAGATTTAGTCCCAAGATCATGCAATTACGCTGTAAAGCAACTGGTTTGGAAGATAAGGATCCCAAACCTGAATCTGGATTTAGTCCCCAAATCATGCAAAAAACACTCAAAACCAGGTAGTTTGGAGGATCAGGATCCGAAAAGTAAGATTTCCAAAATTAATTTTGCATCGTGGGTTAGAGGCTTTTGTAGACATTTGTCTCATCCTTTTTTGAAGGATCAAGATCCGAAAACTGCATCTAGATTTAGTCCCAAGATCATGCAAATTCGCTGAAAACCAGGTGGTTTGGAGGATAAGGATCCCAAAACTGAGTCTGGACTTAGTCCCAAAATCATGCAAAAACACTCAAGACCAGGTAGTTTGGAGGAGCAGGATCCGAAAAGTAAGATTTCCAAAATTAATTTTACATCGTGGATTAGAGGCTTTTGTAGACATTCGTCTCATCCTTTTGTTTTAAGGACCAGGATCCGAAAACTGAATCTAGATTTAGTCCCAAGATCATGCAAATACGCTGTGAAACAGCTGGTTTGGAAGATAAGGATCCCCAAACTGAATCTGGACTTAGTCCCAAGATCATGCAAATACGCTGTAAACAAGCTGGTTTGGAGGATAAGGATCCCACAACGGAATCCGGATTTAGTCCCAAGATCATGCAAATTCGCTGAAAACCAGGTGGTTTGGAGGATAAGGATCCCAAAACTGAAATTGGATTTAGTTCCAAAACATTGAAATTTGCTGTAAACCAGGTGGTTTGGAGGATAAGTGTCCCAAAACTGAATCTGGATTTTGTCCCAAAATCATGCAAATACGCTGTAAACCAGGTGGTTTGGAGGATAAGTAAGGGTCCCAAACCTGAATCTGGATTTAGTCCCAAAATCATGCAAATACGCTGTAAACCAGGTGGTTTGGAGGATAAGGATCCCAAAACTGAATCTGGATTTACGCTGTAAACCAGGTGAATTAGAGGATAAGGATCCCAAACCTGAATCTGGATTTAGTCCCAAAATCATGCAAAAAACCCTCAAAACCAGGTAGTTTGGAGGATCAGGATCCGAAAAGTAAGATTTCCAAGATGAATTTTGCATCGTGGGTTAGAGGCTTTTGTAGACATTTGTCTCATCCTTTTTTTTTGAAGGATCAGGATCCGAAAACTGAATCTAGATTTAGTCCCAAGATCATGCAAATACGCTGTAAACCAGGTGGTATGGGAGAACAACGTTCTGAGTCGGACAAGAACATTGG
Organism: Cladocopium goreaui; assembly: GCA_947184155.2. Lineage (NCBI taxonomy): Eukaryota > Dinophyceae > Suessiales > Symbiodiniaceae > Cladocopium > Cladocopium goreaui. The sequence continues at coordinate 21,703 of CAMXCT020004106.1, read as the reverse complement.
CGCACGTCATGAATTTCACTGAGCAGGTTGTGCTGTGATAACACTGGGGAACAAGAAGCTACCTGCATGCAACGCAGCAGCATGTTTTCTGCAGCACGACCCATGAAGATTTAACGAAACATAGCACTGGCAGCCAGTGGGGCTGAAACGGGTAAATTTCGGACTTGGAGTGCAAGGAGTTTACTCCTTTTGCAGAATTTGAACGGCTCAAATTCACTCCGTGCCTTCCTGACCCTGCACCCGAAAACTTGGCCAGCAAAGATCTAGAAACTTTTCACCGTCTTTTGCAGTGATCCAATGCACGATGGAGAGGCAGCTCGCCAGGCATGTCAAAACGCATTGAATTACATACAAGAACACGTCTCGGAGCACGCGAAATAAAAACACGCACTAGACATACAATAAACACACATGGTGATTTATATACGGTGCATGTAATGAAACATACAAAAAGAAGAAAAATATATATACGATACTAAATTATACATAGGTGTGTGTGTAACATCTGAATAGATGTAAAACTTCTGCGACATTTCTTTTTCCCCAAACAGCTCTTGAGCTGAATGGGATCTAAAATCTTGCTAGAAACGGGCTTTTGGCCATCATGATTTAGATCCTGTGTGATAGAGGTTCCGGCGCTAAAGAGACCCTTTGCCATCATGATTTCTTGCGTTCTGATATATAAAGATCCGGCGGTAAAGAGACCCTTTCCCATCATGATTTCTTGGTTCCGGTACCGGTAAAGGTTCCGGCGGTAAAGAGAACCGTTGCCATCATGATTTCCTGGTTCCGGTAAAGGTTCCGGCGCTTAAGAGGCCCTTTGCCATCATGATTGGCTGTGACTTGCTGTTCCTGTCCACAGGTTCAGGCGCTAAAGAGACCCTTTGCCATCATGATTTTCTGGGTTCCGGTACAGGTTCCGGCGCTTCAGGGACCCTTTGCCATCATGATTGGCTGTGATTTGCTGGTTCCGGTCCATAGGGTCCGGCGCTTAAGAGAACCTTTGCCATCATGATGTCCTGGATTCCGGTAAAAATTCCGGTAAAGTAAAGGTTCTGGCGCTTTAAAGACCCTTTGCCATCATGATTGCTTGGCTTCTGGTAAAGGTTCCGGCGGTAAAGAGACCCTTTGCCATCATGATTTCCTGGTTCCGGTCTACTGGTTCCGGCGCTAAAGAGACGCTTTGCCATCATGATTTCCTGGTTCCGGTAAAGGTTCTGGCGCTTAAGAGACCCTTTGCGATCATGATTTCTCGGGTTTCGGTATATAAAGGTTCCGGCGGTGAAGAGACCCTTTGCGATCATGATTTCCTGGGTTCTGGTAAAAAGGGTCCGGCGCTAAAGAGACGCTTTGCCATCATTATTTCCTGGGTTCCGGTAGAGGTTCGGGTAAAAAGGTTTCGGCATGTTTCGGCGCTAAAGAGAGGCTTTGCCATCATGATTTCCTGGGTTCCGATAAAGGTTCCGGCGGTAAAAGAAACCCTTTGCCATCATGATTTCCTGGTTCCCGTAAATGTTCCGGCGCTTAAGAGACCCGTTGCCATCATGATTGGCTGTGAACTGCCGGTTCCGGTCCACAGGTTCCGGTGCTAAAGAGACCCTTTGCCATCATGGTTCTTGGGTTCCGGTACAGGTTCCGGCGCTAAAGAGACCCTTTGCCATCATGATTTCCTGGTTCCGGTAAAGGTTCCGGCGCTTAAGAGACCCTTTGCCATCATGATTGGCTGTGATTTGCCGGTTCTGGTCCACAGGTTCCGGCGGTAAAGAGACCCTGTGCCATCATGATGTCCTGGTTCCGGTAAACGTTCCGGCGCTTAAGAGACCCTTTGCCATCATGATTTCTTGGGTTCCGGTAAAGGTTCCGGCGGTAAAGAGACCCTTTGCCATCATGATTTTCTGGTTCCGGTAAAGGTTCCGGCGCTTAAGAGATCTTTTGCCATCATGACCGGCTGCGATGAGCTGGTTTTGGTCCACAGGTTCCGGCGCTAAAGAGACCCTTTGCCATCATGAGTTCTTGGGTTCCGGTAAAGGTTCCGGCGCTTAAGAGACCCTTTGCCATCATGATTGGCTGTGACTTGCTGGTTCCGGTCCACAGGTTCGGGCGCTAAAGAGGCCCTTTGCCATCATGATATCTCGGGTTCCGGTAAAGGTTCCGGTAAAGGTTCCGGCGCTAAAGAGACCCTTTGCCATCATGATTTCCTGGTTCCGGTAGAGGATCCGGCTCCTAAGAGATCCTTTGCCACGTGATTTGCTGTGATTTGCTGGTTCCGGTCCCGATCTACTGGTTCGGTGCTTAAGAGGCCCTTTGCCATCATTATTTCTTGGGTTCCGGTAAAGGTTCCAGCCCTTTGCCATCATGATTTCTTGGGTGCCCGCAAAGGTTACGGCGGTAAAGAGACCCTTTGCCATCATGATTTCCTGGTTCCGGTAAAGGTTCCGGCGCTTAAGAGACCCTTTGCCATCATGATTGGCTGCGATTTGCTGGTTCCGGTCGACAGGTTCCGGCGCTAAAGAGACCCTTTGCCATCATGATTTCCCGGTTCCGGTAAAGGTTCCGGTGCTTAAGAGACCCTTTGCCATCATGATTGGTTGCGATTTGCTGGTTCCAGTCCACAGGTTCCGGCGCTAAAGAGACACTTTGCCATCATGATTTCCGGGTTCCGGTAAAGGTTCCGGCGCTTAAGATTCCCTTTGCCATCATGATTGGCTGTGACCTGCTGGTTCTGGTCCACAGGTTCCGGCGCTAAAGAGACCCTTTGCCATCATGATTTCTTGGGTTCCGGTAAAGTTTCCGGCGGTGAAGAGACCCTTTGCTATCATGATTTCCTGGGTTCCGGTAAAGGTTTCTGCGCTTAAGAGATCCTTTGTCATGATGATTGCCTGTGATTTGCTGGTTCCGGTCCACAGGTTCCGGCGGTAAAGAGACCCTTTGCCATCATGATTTCTTGGGTTCCGGTATAGATTCCGGTAAAGGTTCTGGTGAAGATTCTGGCGCTAAAGAGACCCTTTGCCATCATGATTTCCTGGTTCCGGTAGAGGATCCGGCTCTTAAGAGATCCTTTGCCACGTGATTTGCTGTGATTTGCTGGTTCCGGTCCCGGTCTACTGGTTCGGTGCTTAAGAGACCCTTTGCCATCATGATTTCCTAGGTTCCGGTAAAGGTTCCAGCGCTAAAGAGACCCTTTGCAATCATCATTTCTTGGGTGCCCGCAAAGGTTCCGGCGGTAAAGAGACCCTTTGCCATCATGATTTCCTAGTTCCGGTAAAGGTTCCGGCGCTTAAGAGACCCTTTGCCATCATGATTGGCTGTGATTTGCTGGTTTTGGTCCACAGGTTCCGGCGCTAAAGAGACCCTTTGCCATCATGAGTTCTTGGGTTCCGGTACAGGTTCCGGCGGTGAAGAGACCCTTTGCCATCATGACTTCCCGGTTCTGGTCCACAGGTTCCGGCGCTTAAGAGACCCTTTGCCATCATGATTGGCTGTGACTTGCTGGTTCCGGTCCACAGGTTCCGGCGCTAAAGAGACCCTTTGCCATCATGAGTTCTTGGGTTCCGGTACAGGTTGCGGCGGTGAAGAGACCCTTTGCCATCATGACTTCCTGGTTCTGGTAAAGGTTCCGGCGCTTAAGAGACCCTTTGCCATCATGATTGGCTGTGACTTGCTGGTTCCGGTCCACAGGTTCCGGCCCTAAAGAGACCCTTTGCCATCATGACTTCTTGGGTTCCGGTACAGGTTCCGGCGGTGAAGAAACCCTTTGCTATAATGATTTCCTGGTTCCGGTAAAGGTTTCGGCGCTAAACAGATTTTTTGCCATCATGATTTCCTGGGTTCTGGTAAAGGGTCCGGCACTTAAGAGACCCTTTGCCATCATGATTTCCGCGGTTCCGGTCCACAGGTTCCGCCGCTAAAGAAAGCTGGTTTCCGCTTTACTGGTTCCGGCGCTTAAGAGACCCTCTGCCATCATTATTTGCTGCGATTTGCTGGTTCCGGTCTGCTGGTTCCGGCGCTTAGGGAGGCCCTTCGCCATCATGTTTTCTTGGGTTCCAGGAAAGGTTCCGGCGCTAAAAAGACGCTTTGCCATCATGATTTGTTGGCTTCTGGTAAAGGTTCCGGCGCTTAAGAGACCCTTTGCCACCACAAGACCACCAGCTCCTGAACCAGCCAACTGCCAGCATCTTGGACCTACTAACACGTCACTTCCCACGCTGGAAAACCAATCAATATTGTTGTACAGATCCTTCCCGACATGCAGAACAACCACATGCGGACAGTGGTTTTGTCCTACGACTTGAAAGCGTTCCTCGGGGGCATCCTTTCTTCACCCATAACGTGGTCATGGTGGCAAGTACGCAGCGGCTGATGTTTTATCATGGTAACAACCACAGCGCGATCTCGGCAAAGAAGGAAAACAATATCGCACACCGATGAATTCCATGAAGGCCTTTTGCAAACAAAGACGTATTCCTACAGAGCATCATTTGCAGACAGAAGCCTTTACACACAGAAGCTCTTACACAGGGAAGCCTTTACACGCAGAAGCTTATACACAGGGACGCTTTTACACACAGACGTTTTTCCACACACACGCTTTTGCACACAGAAGTGTTCACACATAGAAGCCTTTACACACATAAGCTTTTAGACAGACCAGCTTTTACACAGAAGCCTTTTAGGCACAAACGATTTTACCCACAACAGCTTTTACACACAGAAGCCTTTACACACAGAAGCTTTTACACAGAGCAATATAGGGCAGCCTTGCACACAGAAGCTTTTACACACGGACGCTTTTACACACATACGTTTTTACGCACAGAAGCTTTTACACAGGAAAGCCTTTATACAGAGCAGTCTTTACATGCAGAAGCTTTTACACAAAGCAGCTTTTTCACAGGGAAACCTTTATGCAGAGCAGCTTTTACACACAAAGCTTTTACACAGAGAAGCCTTTACACACAGAAGCTTCTACACAGGTCAGCTTTTACACAGAGGCGTTTTCCACATACACACAGACACTTTTACACACAGAAGCATTTACACAGAGAAGCCTTTGCACACATGAGCTTTAAGACACAAACAAACGCTTTTACACAAAGCAGCTTTGACACACAGAAGCTTTTATTTACACAGGGAAGCCTTTCCGCAGAGCAGCTTTTACACCCAGGAGCATGTCAGCAGACAGCGTTTACACCGAGCAGCTTTGATGCACAGATGCTTCTAGGCACAAACGCTTTTACACACAGACGCTGATCCACACAGAAGCTTTTACACAGGGAAGCCTTTACACAGAGCAGCTTTTACACACAGGGGTATTTGAACACAGAGAAGCCTCTACACACAGAAGCTTTTAGACAACCGAGCTTTTACAAAGAAGCCTGACGCTTTTACACAGAGAAGCTTTTACACACAGACGCTTTTACACAGAGCAGCCTTCACACACAGAAGCCCCCACACACAGAAGCTTTTACACAGAGCAGCTTTACACACAGAAGCTTTTACACACGGAGGCTTTTACACACACACAGACGCTTTTGCAAACAAAAGCATTTACGTAGAGAAGCCTTTAGACACAGAAACTTTTACACAGAAGCCTTTTACACACAAAGACGTATTATTACAGAGCAGCTTGTGCAGACAGAAGCCTTTAAACGCAGAAGCTTTTACACAGGGAAGCCTTTACACAGAGCAGCTTTTACACACGGGGGCATTTACACAGAGAAGCCTTTGCACACATAAGCTTTAAGACACAAACGCTTTTACACAGAGCAGCTTTATACACAGAAGCTTTTACACAAGGACGGTTTAACACACAGAAGCTCTTACACAGGGAAGCTCCGATACAAAGCAGCTTTTGCACATAGAAGTATTTACACAGAGAAGCCTTGACACACAGCAGAATTTACACACAGACGCTTTAAACACAGACGCTTTTGCACAGGAAAGCTTTTACACACAAAGCAGCTTCTACACAGGGAAGCTATTACACAGAGATACACCGAAGTCTTTACACAGAGAAGCCTTTACACGCAGAAGCTTGTACACAAAGAAGCTTTTACACACAGAAGCTTATACACAGGGAAGCCTTTACGCAGAGCAGCTTTTACACACAGAAGCTTATACACAGGGAAGCCTTTACGCAGAGCAGCTCTTACACACAGAAGAATTTTCACAGAGAAGCCTTTACACACAGAAGCTTTTGCACAGGGCAGCTTTTACACAGAGGTCTTTTACACGCAGACGCTTTTACACAGAGCAGCACAGAGGAGCCTTTACACAGAGCAGCTTTTCCACACAGGCGCTTTGTACACAAAGCAGCTTTTACACACAAAAGCTTTATATAGGGAAGCCTTCATGCAGAGCAGTCTTTGCACACAGGGGCATGTCAAGAGAAAGCCTTTACACAGAGCAGCTTTACACACGGTTCAGACTGGTTCAGTCACGGTTCAGACTCGTCGAGACGCATTCAGACTGGTTGAGACAGGGTTCAGACTGTTGAGATACGGTTCAGACTGGCTCAGACTGGTTCAGACAAGGTTCAGGCTGGCTCAGACACGGCTGGCAAGCGCCCAAAAACCTCCATGGAAGGCCTCTCTCGGGCCGCAGCCACACAACCCAAAGCGTCGCCCTGCCACGCAAAACAGGCGCGGCAACCCGACCCAAGCGGCACCTCCGCAGCCAGACAGTCTGAAGTGTCGCGCCTGCCACGCAAAACAGCCGCGGCGGCCCAAGCGGCACCTCCGCAGCCAGACAGTCTGAAGTGTCGCGCCTGCCATGCAAAACACTTCTGCAACCAGACAGTCTAAAGTCTCGCGCCTGCCACGCAAAGCAGCCCGCCAAGCTTGAGAGATAGAAGTAAATACAGATGAATGTGATAAAGACAAGTTGAGAAAGAAGTGATGATTGACATTGCCACACGAAGTTGATAGAGAGAAGTTGATTGATAGAGAATCTGATAGAGACAAGCTGAGAGAGAGAGAGAGAGAGACACAAGTTGATTGACACACACACAGAGGGACGGAGGGATAGATAGATAGATAGAAAGATAGATAGATAGATAGAAAGATAGATAGATAGGTAGGTAGATAGATAGACAAACAGATAGATGGATAGATAGATAGATAGATGGATAGATAAATAGACAGACAGATAGATAGATAGAGAGAGAAAGATATATATACATACGCACGCGTAGACATATTCATACACAGATATAAATACAATCGTATATATGTATTCATACATCTATGCTTAGATGTGGGCAGACATTCATGCAAATATGTATATATATATATATAAATAGAATATATATATAAATAGAATATATATATAAATAGATAATATATATATATAAATATTTAGTTATTTAAATTGTAAAACTTGAAATGTGGCACATAGACTAATAGTATTATACTGTTACTCGCTTTGCAGGAAACCATTTCATCATCTCCCACCTAGAAAAAATCACAAACCTGTGGCGAAATTCACCGCGCTCCTCTCCTCAGCATTGCTTGTTGAAAACAGTGAAACATCTGTTTTTGCCGCCAGTGTGAAGGAGGGTATGCCACATACATCTTCGAACCCATGCCAACAGCTGCTGAAGGAAAGCTATGCACTTACTGAGAGAAAGTTGCACGTTGATGTACACTACATAGATGTTTCACACTGTTAAAGGATAGGTGCAAGCGTAAACTTGCAATGCTCCAGTTGGGCCACGCTGAGATTGGCTTTGGTCTCAAACCGGCCAAGACTTTGCCTGTCTTGCATCAGTCAAGACTTTGCCTGCCTTGAATCGACCAAGACCTTGCGCAACTTCGTCAATGTGCTTCCTCCAACGAACGTCCCACAAGGGTTGGCTCCAAGATATAATCAGGCTCCTGTCAATGTGCAACACGCGGTACACCGGATTGACAAAATCACATCCCAAGAGGGAAGCTCAAAATGGCCGTAAGACTCATCAAGCTGCAGTGCTGCAAGTTGAAACTTGCCATGCAAACTAAATGTCCTGGGCCGGAAATGAAATGTCCGCCGTCATGTGGTCTTGCGTCCGATCCCCTGCAAAGCACAATTTATAAATCCAAGCCATTTCCAAATAAAGCAGCAATTGGTAGAACCAGCCATGGGGTCATGGATCCCCTTTTGACCTTGAAACCAACCGCCTCTGACGTCGGCCTTGAGCCCGGCTCGAAAACATCCGCTTGCCCACGCTCTTTGGTTGAGCGCTTGTGCTGTTGCTATTTGGTTTGACCACCTCTTTGTGTATTTGGTGGGGAACTTCGAGCTGTGGCTACCGCATTGGTAGCGGAGCGCGTTCCGATCTCGGGCGGCTCCTTGGACTTCACCTTCCTCGCTGTCGCCGAGCTCTGCGGTGCCTTCACCTTCAACCACGGCGTGTCAGGATAGGAGTCGCTGCCGGGATCCTTCGCCGGCTGGTGGGCAGAGCTCTACGACCTGGACTTCCCCTTCGGTTCCTGCTGCCTGATCGAGCTCTACTTCCGGGACTTTACCTCCAGCGACCCCTACTGCATCCACTAGAACTTTGACCCCGCTTCAACGATTGCTCACTGTGGATTGCGACTTGCTCATCGTCCTGCTGGAAACAAGGACAAGGGCAAAACAGTTGTACCAGGTTAGCAGGTTGGTCAGCGACTTGCCTGCGCTTGGTGACAACCCTACAAGGGAGGAGATTGGATTGAACGCCTGGAAGAAGTTGATCGCGGATTCTCCAGCACTGGGTCCTCGACTTCTTTTCACCTTAGAAGATCTTGGATTGACCGTTGCTGCATGGGGGGTGAACCTGCGGAACACTTTTGCCTTTGGGGTGGGTTCTACTTGATTGAGTCCAACTTGACACTCTTTTTCCTCGAGCTCTACTTTGGTAAGTTCGTCTTTTTGCTGATGTCTTAGACGTTTTACAGCTCAAGGCCATTTTGGCAGAGCCCTTTTACCAGTTTTTTCTTGCACTCGCTCTACAACAGGAGCAATGGAGAATTGTCAAGCAGCAGATACAGTTCCTGGATGGGACGGAGATCCAAGAGGATGGGGAAGGTATCAAAGAGAAGTGAGTTGGTTTGTGAGCGGGACGAAGCTATCTATGTGAAAGTATTTGGCACCTCGTCTCATTGCCAAGCTCACTGGGCCAGCGAGGCCTTGCGATGGGATGGTCTCAACAAGACTTTCAAGGTGTTGATGCCGTCAACATCCGTCAGCCAATACCTGAAGAAGTTGAGCAAATCACGGCTGGTGAGACGCAAGCTGCCCAACAGTGCAGCTGTGATGCAACAGTACTTTGGATTTCGCCGTGAACACATGGAAACCATACTTCACTTCCTGGTGAGGGAGAGTCTCCACTTTGAGGAGTTTGTGGAGGCACTTCACTTGCTGAAACAGGAAAAGGATGGTGCAATGGATGAAGTCTTCATCCCACACTTGGATGAGGAAGAGAGCGATGATGATGACGATGGTGAGACGCAGAGTCCAACTCCTAAGAAGAAGTCGGACTACAAGCCAGTTCCTGCAGAAGATCCTGATGATCCTCAACCTGCTCCTGCGGCTGCTGGTGGTGTTCGACCTACATCGTCTACTTCGCCTACTTCGAGCATGGACTCCTTCATCCTGGAGCAACTACGTGGATGGCGACTTCTTATGGCTGCTGCTCTTTCACCCGAAGAGTGGCGATCGATCCTGGCTTCGACTGGCAATCGCTTGGACTATGTCTCCGTGATATCCGCCTTGGAGATCCTCTATGACGAGCACTTCAGTCGAGGTCGTGGTCAACAAGGTTTTGGAGGAGCTCATCAACCTTCCACCCACTACTTCAACATGGCGGAGAACGAGGCCTATGATGATGATTCCTGGTCTTCATGGTGGATGATGCCTGTCCATGGGGAGGAAGAGAACATGGAGGACTACGGCAGTGCTCCACCTGCTGCTGCCGAACAACCTGCTGAAGAAGGTGGGGCCATGATGGCTGATGACTGATGCTTCAAAACTCTCATGGTCTCAGGTCCAACGAGCCACTCAGCTCATGAAGAAGGATAGGGGATTTGGAGCTGCTTCAGCCTCAGGCTCTGGTGCTGCTGGACAACAAGGCTGCTTCATGTGGCAGACATCAACATTTGGCACGCCAGTGCCCTGACCGAAATCACCTTTTCGTCTTGGGAAGGGCAAACGCGTCCACTGGGGCGAGATGGGCTATGGCTCTGGCTACTACGATGATGGCTCCTACGTCATGGTCTTGCCGGCCTACAAGGGAAAGAAGGGCAAAGGTAAGGGCAAATCGGCATACTGGATGCCAGAAGATGGAACTGCCTACGCCTTCACCAGCAAGGGCTTTGGCAAGGGAAAGCACTCCAAGAGCCGTCAGAAAGTCAATGCCTACGCCATGGACGCCTACGACTACAATGGGATTGAATTTGAAGCTCAAGCTGCTCAACAAGGACAACCTGACCAACCGAAGACCAACCGAAGACCCCGGTCATTCAGCCAACGGCTGCACATGGGATGATGGACTGTGGAGCTCCTTGTTCCGCTGGACCTGAACGATCCATCCAGAACTTGGTGACCGCCATCTTAGCCAAGGACAACTCTGCTCGAGTCACCGTGAACGGCAAAAACAGACCGCGCTTCAGGTATGGGTCAGGTAAGTGGGAGAAAGCAGTTTTTCAACTTCAAATTCAATCTAGTGTCACTGGTCGTACTCTCAACGCCTTTGCACTCCCAAATCCCGAAGAAGTAAATGAAGAATGGTTTCAAGACCACATGCTTGTCCCTGTGCTGGTGGGCATGGATTTTTTGAGAGGAAACGGTATGATCGTTGATTTTTCGGATGGTCTCAGTGTTTGCACTGCACATGAGGGAGCACAACCTTTTCATTTACCCATGAACCACAAAGAGCACTACATGATTGACTTCGCTGAGTTTCTGGTAGATGGGAAGGAAGACTTGCAGGGTCATCCGGAGATCAACATCATTTTTTATGAAGAATTTCAAGAAGCTGTCGAACAACAACAGTTTTTGGACATGTTTCCTTTGACTTTTGATTTGGCCACTTTGCCAATGCAGTCTACCAAGTCTGAACGACAATTGGAGTTTTTCACTTCGTTTTGGAAGAGGCATCAATCTGTGTCGTCGCTGCAGCACACAAGGCTCATGGGCAATTTGTCAACAAGTGCTTCAGCACGCCCCAGTACCTCTCCAATTGCTGTCGATGGCTCCGAAGTCGTCGAAGACCGCAGTGGAGAAACCATGGGATTGGGGCCGAGCTGTTCCAATGGACCCTTGCGATCCGAGGAGTCAGAAGAGTCAGTGGCCATGCATGGGAAACCAATGAAGTGGCACAGCAACAAATGGGCTCAGTGGCGCCATTGCGGAGTTTGTGCACTACGCCTGGACTACGTCGACGTACCCAGTTTGGGCTCTCCAGCGAACTCAACAAGTCAGCCCAATCCGGGCACTGTGGCGCAAGCCTTGGCGGAGCTCAAGAACATGATGGACCCATTGCCTCCAACCGAAAGCATGGTGCGCGTGATGATCGACAAGGTCACTGCGGAGCACCGCCTCTCTGTCATGATGGACCAGCACAAGATGGAGATGGAGAACGATGGGAAAGGTCAACGTGGCCAAGCTGATGTTCCAAAAGGGGCACTCAAAGGGAAACAAGGGGTATTCGAAGCCCGAAGCCTCAGAAGGACCTCGAGTCGCACCTTCCAAGAGTTTGCCTCTGGATTGGTCAGTCGGCCGTGAACCTCATACAACATGTTCAAGAAGGACTTCGAGGAGCTTTAGCAACCTTGGCCTATGGCAATGAACCTTGCGTCTGGGAGATGTTTTGCTCTCCAGACTCTGGCTTGACCAAAAGGTGTCTTCGAGAAGGACTCAACTCAATTCGAATTGGTCTGTCATCGGGTTTTGATCTCTACAAGAAGGAGGCCTACGAAGTTCTGAAGAATGTCTTCAAGAAGCAACGTCCACGCAAGATTTGGATTAGCCCTATGTGCACCTTGTTTTGCGACTGGACCAACTTGAACTATTATTGGTACCGCCCTGAGGAGCTCAACAAGAAGCGGAGGAGAGAACGGCAAATGCTTCGCCGTTTGGTGGCTTTGTTGCTTTGGGTTTCTTACATGGATCCAACAGTTCAACTCTACTGGGAATGGCCTCGACGCTGCCGAGGATGGAAAGAACCAATCGTCTCCAACTTCTTTGAACAACAACTACCCGAACTTGGCCATGAAGTTTGGGATTGTCGCTTGGATGGATGCCGCTACAACCTCAAGAACGACGATGGCATGTTCATCCCCAAGGAGTGGACAATCAAAACAACTGACTTGGACTTGTATGGAAACTTCCGTTTGAAGCCCTGCACCAAGAACCACGAGCATGCTTGGATACAAGGTGAGCTGACCAACAAAACAGCATACTACCCAACCAACATGTGCCGATCGATTGCGAGATTTTGGTCTCAGCATTTGATCCCTCAACGACCCCCGGTCGTACCGCTCAAAAGGGTCCAGTCCTGGAAAAAAATGCCTTAAATCGTTTGGTCCACAACCTTTTGGAATTGATTTCCAAAGGGTACAACCCAACAGATTTAAGCCAACAACCAAGTTGCAATTTCCCGGGCAAACAAATTAAAATCCTGTTCCACAACCTTTATGTGGACTAACATGTCTCCTGGCCCACCATTGCTCTGACACAACTCTTTTCCTGGGTCATAACCTTTATGATGACATGTGTACCTACCCCATTCAGATCGTCAAGTCGATTGAATTGGAAGATCACGACCTTTCAAAAACTGCTGAGGGTTTGGCATAAACACTTTTCTTGTCATATAATTCAAATCCTGGGTCACAGGGTTTCCACCGGCTCCATCATTTTTTTGCTCGCATGCTGTCAAGATCTTTCAAGACGGGGAGATGGATGACACTAGGCTTTGGAGGTCCAGAACTGTTTCTCTCTCTCTCTCTGTTGGAAATGACCAGAAATGATGTGTCCTCTCTACATGATTGTTGATCCCCGTCGGTACAAAAACGTGGGGTACAGTCCTAGAAAAAAATCGGTCTAAAATGATGACCCCTAACCTTTGAGAGAGGTTTTAGAGCTTTAAATTCCTGGCTCCTAACCTCTGAAGCCGAAATCTCACTTCCAACCACCTTTTTGAATTTTCTTTGCTAATTTCGTGGTGCCCAACGTCCAACATCCAATAAATTTACCCCTCTCATATCCAAGTAAAAAAAAATATTTCCTGGATGCTTGCGTTGGTAACATGCCATATCTTCCCCCCCTCAATCTGATACGGAAAAAAAATGAATTCCTGGCACCTGACTTCCCGGCTGACAGCTCGCAGTTTTTCAGAGTCCACGGCTTCACGAGTGCGGTCCGGCAGATGCCCACGGCAATGCACAACCCTTTTGCATGGACAAATGTATCTTCAGGAAAAAACGCCTGTTTTGCAATTTGGCCACACGTTGGAACAAAATTCTGTCCATCATTTCCTATCTATGGATGGTTGACCTGGTGATAAGATTTTTTTCCTGTGGGGTCAGCCTTTGAAGATCATCCACAAGAATTCGGCCAAAAAAAGGTCCAGCCCCTTGGATTTTATTTTTGACCCCTGCGCCTCGGCCTCTTCAAGTCACCTTTTTTTGGTTGGTAAAGCTGAAGATATGTGGTTGTACCCTTCTGCAAGGACAAATGCATTTTCAGCAAAAAACATATGTTTTGTAATTTGGGCGCGCGTTGACACAAAATTCTTGAATTCGTCCCATCATGTCCTATCTGTGGATGATTGGCCTGGTGATGCGACTTTTTTCCTGTGGGGCCAGCCTTTGAAGATCATCCGCAAGTATTCAGTCAAAAAAGGTCCAGCCCCTTGAATTTTATTTTTGACACGTGCGCCTCGGCCTCTTGAAGTCACCATTTTTGGTTGGTGAAGCTGAACATATGTGGCTGTACCCCTTTTGCAAGGACAAATGTCTTTTCAGAAAAAAAACGTCTGTTTTGCAATTTGGGCGCGTTGACACAAAATTCTTGAATTCGTCCCATCATGTCCTATCTGTGGATGATTGGCCTGGAGATGGGATTTTTTTCCTGTGGGGCCAACCTTTGAAGATTATCCCGCAAGTATTCAGTCAAAAAAAGGTCCAGCCCCTTGGATTTTATTTTTGACACCTGCGCCTCGGCCTCTTCAAGTCACTTTTTTGGTTGGTGAAGCTGAACATGTGTGTCTGTACCCTTTTGCAAGGACAACTGTATTTTCAGCAAAAAAAAACATGTGTTTTGCAATTTGGGCGCGCGTTGACACAAAATTCTTGAATTCGTCCCATCATGTCCTATCAGTGGATGATTGGCCTGGTGATGCGACTTTTTTCCTGTGGGGCCAACCTTTGAAGATCATCCGCAAGTATTCAGTCAAAAAAGGTCCAGCCCCTTGAATTTTATTTTTGACACGTGCGCCTCGGCCTCTTGAAGTCACTTTTTTTGGTTGGTGAAGGTGAACATATGTGTTTGTACCCTTTTGCAAAGTCATGTAAAGAATCATACCCCCTCAAGTAATCATGGTACATTTCTTCCTGGGGTTTGACATTTAGATATGTTCTAGTAAACTCCCATTTGATCCATCCACCTTCAAATTCCTGGCTACTAACCTTGGGAATTCTACAAACTTACCCATTATCAGAGTCATTCATGATTGATTTCCTGATGCCTTACATACACAGACTGATAGATCAACCCCCCCTCAATCACAACAGACAGAAATTGATTTCCTGTCACTGTACGTCAGGAAGCTTTCAGGAAAAAAAATCTGGGCCTTTTTTGGTATGATATTTTATTCCTGGCCCCATATCATGCCCCGGGACCCTCACCCACTGTCTGCTAGATTTTGGAAAATAGTGTTTTTTAAAAAGCGTACTGAACCCCCAGGAAAAAAAACTGGTAGTACAGAGGAGGATATTGTTGAAGAAAACCATACGGAGTTCATAACTGTTCATAATTAAAATCCAGTGAAGCTATCGGATTCAACCTTTTTACAAACCACTGAAATGCATTAAAAAGTATGATCACAACCTTTATGTAGATCCTACCCTCTCCTGTTCGACAGATTGGCCCAGAGATTTTTTTCCTGTACCCCAACCTTGTTTGGAAAACCATGCAATCCTGGCAAGCAAATCTTCAAAACATATAAAATCCTGTGGTACAACCTTATGTTACTAATCCTGCTTTCCTGGCTCCAACATTTGTTTTCCTGAACCCCAACCTTGCGACATCCATTTTTTGATGATTTTTACCTGACTTGGCATTTTTATTCGCCGAAGTGGAGTCACAGGAAAAAAAATTACCGGTACAACGGGGGCTCCTCAACGATGGTTTTCGATGCTTTGGACCGCACCGATCGAGATCAACAATGCCTTCAAGCTTGCGTATGCCAAAGACTTTGCCGATGAGGACGCTCTTTCCGAGGGCTACAGTCCTGGAAGCCTTGCACGGGATAAAGAACTTCCAGATCCTCAAGCCCTTCCAGGCTCTGAAGATCTTCCTGGCTCTGACCAAGTTCGAGAAGCAGGAGGAGAGGAGGAGATTGAGAAGGAGAGAGAGGTTTGGCGAACCACACTCAACTGCTTTCATCGACCTGCGGGACACCCCACTTCAAAGAACCTTGCCAGAATGCTCCAAGACGCTGGAGTTGAGAAGTGGAAAGTCAAAGAAGCTTTGAGCTTCAAGTGTCCCTACTGTGAGGAAGCTCGACTTGGAGGAACTTCTTCAAAACAGATCCCTCCGGCATCTTTACGACCTCTACCACGTGCATGGGGGCAAGTCGGTCTGGACATTGGTGAATGGACAGTACCCAACTTCGACCGTAGGATCAAGTTCATCCTGTTCATTGACATGGCGGCCCGCTACAAGGTCACCGAGTCCCTCTTCGACTATGCCCATGGAGAGGTCAAGACTGCGAACGCCGACATGGTGATTCAAGCCATCACTCTGGGGTGGCGGATGGACAAACCTCATCCACACGTTCTGATCCCAGACAACGCCAAAACTCTGATGTCTCAGAAGGTCGTGGACTTCATGATGGAGATGGGGGTAGAAGTCATTCCACCTCCGGATCAAGAATCTTGGGCTCATGGCATTGTGGAAAGTGCCATCAACTTGATCAAGACGACTGCAACCAAGATCCACTTGTCCATGCCGGATATGGATCCCCGCTTGACTTTGGCTTTGGCAACAAGTGCTTTGAACTCGAGCGGGTTCCACCGAGGTTGCACAAGTCTTCAATGGGCTTTTGGCAAACAAACCGAGTTTGGGGATGAGGAGCTACGTCGTCATTTGTCTTCCGTCAAACTGCCGAAGCCTGTGCCCGAAAGGCCAAAGCCCAAGTGGTTTACTCCAAGCCGAAGAACACTTCAATACGGCAACCAATGAGAACCTTTCATCCAGCCCAACCTGTGATGGTCTGCAGGAAGTATCTTCCTGCGACACAATACAAAGGGAAGAGAGGAGGAAAAATGAAGGTGATGAGGCCACGATGGACTGGTCCTGGACGAGTGGTCATGCACGAGCTGGTGCCTGGCCGCCAAACTGAAGGAGATCGACAACAAGTCATCTGGGTGGTGCTTGGCAGCAAGATGTACCGAGCCAGCGTTCACTCAGTCCTCTTTCAGAACGAGAACATGAAGTCTTTGGAGCAGAGGGAGATGACAGCTCTCGATGGAAGGAGCTCAAGGACATGATCCCCAGTCGGTCTTACATTGATGTGACGCATGAGGAGCCAATGGAAGAAGGTGAAGAACCTGTGCTGCGCAAGCAGCCCAATTCTGAATCCATAGCTCCACCGAAAGTTCGCTCCAATGGCAAATGGCCGATTGATGAACGAGGACTTCCAATTCTACTTGTTCAACCTCCACGACCTGAAGCAAAACAACCTCTAGCTGCTCCGATGGCCGATGTGGTGAACGAGTACAACCCGTCTTCAGCTGCCGCTGGTGCTGCTCCGGAGATCGAGGAGACCTCGACGGATGTGATCCCTATATCATTGCCCTTAAGGAGACAGTCGACATCGTCGTCTACGCCTCTACTTGGAGCTGTTCCACCTCACTCTGGAGAACCCGGCGACGCTGGAGGAGCTCTACCTGTGGAGCCCGAGCCCAAGCGACCGCGCTTGGATGATGATGAGGACGAGAAGGACGGTCTGAACCTTGACCTCAACACGGCCATCCAGGAGATTGACTATGGGTACCTGATGGAGATCGAGCTGGATTTTTCATCAGAGAGACAGAAGAAGAGCTTCAAGAGAATCCCAAGCTTTCCTGGTGAAGAAGATGAGCTCAGCCGAGGTGAACTACAAAAGCTGAGCGAGGCTGACAAAATTCTCTTCAGGAATGCAAAGGCATCTGAGGTGTCTAGCTTTCTGAAGACAGAGGCAGTTCGCCGTTGTCTTTCAGTGGATGAGGAGAACCAAGCCAAGGAGAGCCAGAAAATTTTGAGAGCGCGATGGGTGTTGGTCTGGAAACCAATACCAGAGGAGGATCGTGCAGAAGCTCAAGACAAAGCACTTCAACCAGAATCAGTCTACTCTGCTGATGGAAAACGAAAAGCAAAAGCTCGCAAAGTGGTGATGGGATTCGAGCATCCTGACTTGCTCAATCCTACCTTTAACAGCACTGCTCCAGTACAGTCACAGCACAGCTGATGAGGAATCTTTCGCTGTGCCTGGTAGCTCAAAAGAAATGGGTCTTAGAAGGCCTTGACCTGACAACAGCTTTCTTGCAGACTGGCAGGACTGAGGAGAGCCGTGAGGTTTGGACTTGTGGCGTCCCCGAGCTCAGAGCCGCTTTGAGCCGAAGATCACGAAGTTCTCAGGATCCTCAAGAACATCTATGGCAATGCTACTGCACCTCGCGGACTTTGGGAGGACATCGACAAGACACTGAAGTCTATGGATGGCATTCGCCTACTTGGAGATTCTTCTTTCTGGGTTTGGGTCCGAAAGAACCCCAATCCACGCAATGACGCTGACGCCTTTGAGACAAATGGCTTCATGGGAGGCCATGTGGATGATTTCAACCGTGCTGGCAACGTGGGCTGTCCTGAATGGTTGGAAATCCGAAAGAAGTTTGACCAAGCATACGCTTAGGGAACTGTGAAAAGACAACCCCATCGACACACTGGGATTGACTTAGAAGTCCATGAGAAAGGGTCTGAAAGCTGGGTTCAACTTTGCCAGGACTACTACACCGAGGGTATTCCTGATCTATGTGTTCCACCTGAACGCCTTCGAGGAGATCCCAACAACGAGCTCAACTCCAACGAGATCTCAGCATGCCGAGCTGCTCTGGGTGCTTTGCAATGGGCTGCTACCCAAACTCAGGTACAGATTTGTGCCAGAGTTAACCTCTTACTGACCCCGCTCACCGTGGTCAAAACGATCCAAGTCGCGAAGGAGATTCAAGACTTGATCAAGGAGGTCAGGAGCAACCCGATCACCTTGAAGCTTTGGCACATGCCAGAGACTCAACACTGGCAAGATGCTGTGATTGTCACCTTGGCCGACCAGGCGCACAACAACAAACCTCAAGGAGGATCTACTGGAGGACTGATGACTTTCGTCGCAGGTCCCCAACACTTGGAAGGAAATGCTGGTCGCCTCCACTTGGTGGCATGGAGAACCTGGAAGCTGAAGCGCAAAGCAACCTCAACCAACGTCGGAGAGATTCAATGCATTCTGGAGGGCGAGGACCGCAACTTTCGCACTCGATTCCTCTTGAGTCAACTCAATGGCTGCTGCGCGCTACCTCCTGGCGATCACCTACAGCGGGCCAACAACATGATGCAGTATACCAAGGGCATCATTGCGACTGACAGCAAAGGAGGATATGATGCTGTCACGAAGAGTGAGGGGCCAATGTTAGGTTTGAGCAATGCCGGGAGCGCATTGCAAGCGTACCAACTTCGTGAACAGCTGGCTGAATCTTTCTGTAGATTGATTTGGATCTCTGGCGCTTGGTACTTGTCCGACACACCGACAAAGAAAGCCAGAGTTGCTCGTGAGGGTTTGATCCAGTTTTTCAAGCAGAACGTATGGAAATTGAAGTTTGATCCAACCTTCCTACAGAGCGAAACGAAAGCAAGACAGTTAGGCAAAGCCGCTGTGAAGCAAATGCAAGAACTACAGGCGCTGCTTCCTGTGGATCATGACCCGAGAAAAAATTTGGACTGGTGCAATTGGTAGAACCAGCCATGGGGTCATGGATCCACTTTTCACCTTGAAACCAACCGCCTCTGACGTAGGCCTTGAGCCTGGCTCGAAAACATCCGCTTGCCCACGCTCTTTAGTTGAGCGCTTGTGCTGTTGCCATTTGGTCTGGCTACCTCTTTGTGTATTTGGTGGCGAACTTCGAGCTGTGGCTACCGCAGCACCTCTACATGTTCTTTCCATACTTTGCCCAAGCCAAAAGAATCCATGGTGTCATGGTCTTCGCATTTCACACATTCCCAAATTTTCTTTCACATTTCTTGTCTGCCCTGAGGCTGCCCAGTGTCTACTTTTTGCAAGCACCTGGAACACACGCGAGACCTGGAGGGGACGCCTAACCTGCTCTCCTGACCGAAGAAAACCGCAACTCGCTTCTGCATGCGCGTTCCTCAAATATCAAACACGCCAAATTCCAGAGAGTCGCGCGTCAACCAAGTCACCTCACCTTTCTGACGCAAAAACCTCCAATAGGTGGAACACTTTCATACCAAGAATGTTCCAAAATGGACACTGTTGAAAACACATATATACACCAGCTGCAATTTTGAAATCCAAGCCTTTTCTCTGAACAGCTCAGTGAAGAGTATAAACAAATTCATTCCATGACAAACACTGCCCCGGAGATTGGCCACCGAGGGCTCTTTCTCCATGGATATGTCATGTACCGCATGTCAGTGCCTGCGTGCTGGGCAGTGAATCGTCGCTGGGCCGGTGTTGGATTTGGAATTTCCTGATGGGAAAGGCAAACGTGAATAAAATAGCCCACATTGTCATGGTGCGCTTTGCTTTAGGTCGAAGAAAGACTTGACTTACCATACATCTTGAGCCTTAAGTCAAAATCTCAACAAAAACCACCGCTGTGACTGACTCTCAGTCTCCAGCAATGGGGCACCGCAGTGGGCAAGTTGGGATACGCTTAAGCCAGCTGTCCACACACTCCTGCGAGCAACATGTAGGAACAAGACCGGAAACGCAACACATGTTTTTGCACGTCCGAAAAAGAATCAAAGCAACTGAAATAATCCTTCACAATCAACATCAATTGTGACTCTGTGACGTTAATCAATTCAGAGGTTGTGGGTTCTGGCCTGGTGGAAGCCATGAGTACAATACAAACGCCTCATGCGTTCCCCAGCTGTGAACGGCTCAAGGCAAATGGGACAAGTGGGTTCGTCACGAATGCTTTGCTGCCCCACCTCAGACATCTCAAGAAAGCATCAAAAAATCACCACATCACATTACCACTTGACATGAAGAGAACTTATCAAGACATGCTGCGCTGTAAAATATTAGTACTTGAGGGACAACGGTTCAACGCCAAGAAAACAGTCACATTTCCTGAATCAGATAGATCTGGACTCAAATCAGCTTCCCTCCTTGAAGTTCAAAGGACTTCGCGGATTCTGGAATAGAACAGATGTGTGCTGTTAGAAGTGCGTCGAGTTGCTCCCATGATTTCAATGCTTGAAGAGATGAGTTCTAGCTGCTCATCTGAAAGCCCTGGTGAAGGGATATCTTGCAAACGTGCATGCACCAGCATGGTCCAGCGAATCCGGAGCGCCAAAGGCATTACCAGTCGGCTGCAGAAGGTCATTGTCAGCAAGCAACACAAAAATGATGAAGTAAAGTTGAAGGCTTCGCATGGTGCTGCTTCCTTGGCCATTTCCCAGAAGAACATCTCGGAGTACTGACTGCAAGGCAGTGCTGCCAGGCACCAAAGGATGTTGCAAAAATACCACGGCAGGAGAACAGCAGAAACAGCACCTGAGCAGTTGACACCCGGTCAGCTGTGATCAGTACCTGTGACAGGCCTTATGAGCTACCAATAAGAAGAAACAAGTCTAGCTAGGCCCTAAACTTACCCTAAACGAGGGAGCTAGGCCTAACTTTTCCCTGTTCTCTCAAAGGTTTCACGCAATGAGGCGCTGCGGGCGGCAAATATAAGATGCCTGAAGTAAGCTTACCAGCTCGTGGCCGAGTGGACTCAAGGTAGGTTTGCTCAATTCAGGACCAACTTCAAGAAACATGGCCCAAACAGGGGATCATCTGTGATTAGCATGGGGTTACTCCCTGTTTTATGTTTCTTGAATAGTCCTTCAACGGCCTTTCGTGTCCAAACATAGGAATATGAATCCGAATCACAACACTTGCTTGATCAGGTTTTGTATACCTTGCACCGTGACTTACACCTCTTTGTCTTGAATGCAAGAAGCCAATGGTCTTCCCTTAGCGCCCTCACATGGCCCAAATGCGTTGCAACACAATTGAGGAAGTCTCGCAGAATGGCTTCCTTGTTGATGCTGTCAAGTTCAAAAATTGGGGAAGCGTCGCAGACTTGCTTCCTTTCAGTTCGATACATAGATACATAGAGACATAGATGGATGGATAGATAAAGGGAAAGAGAGAGATAGAGAAAGAGATAGAGAAAGAGATAGAGAAAGAGATCTAGAA
>CAMXCT020004105.1:0-45916 GCA_947184155.2 Cladocopium goreaui | reverse complement strand
GATGTTGAATGGATTCAGTATTAGAAGCTGCATGGTTCTGGAGAGTTCATTTCCATGGCTACAGTATGTTAAGTTCCCAGGTCGCCTCCATCAAAGCTGCGCCATGTTGGACTTTTCTACTGGGGCTATCCAGTTCCCAAAAAGGTCACGGTGATGCCACCAGACCAATCCATACACATTTCAACAATAGGCCTTACAGGGTATATGTTTGCAACACTGCTCGGTGTTGTGCTAGGAGAAAACATGAGAAAACAATGGAAAACCAAGTCCACCACATCCCATTTGAGGTGCTGATTGCCGACCAAGTGCTCCGGCGGATGGAATTTCTTCATTCTTTGGGTTTGATCCATCGGGTTTCTGAGCTGCAGATTTTTTGGGTGTGTTTGAAACGTGGGACTTCACCAGAAATGAACCCACATTTATAATCATTTATATTAAATCAATTTAATATAGGAACATGAGGACCTGTTACCATGGGGTTTATATAATCAACCCCCATGGCTATCATCAAAACTATGGGATTTGAGAGTGCCATCCCAGCCATGAGCTGGATCCCCTAGCGGCAATTCGATCATCGATTAATCATGGAGAACATTAATGATATTAATGGAAAATCAGTAAATATAAACCAGTATATAAACCAGTTAATATAAACCAATTGTTAAAGGGAAACAGGTTTTGATCATCGATTTCCATGTGCCAAATTTTCGTCCAAATTTTCCCCACCGCCGACCCGTTCCGCACTGAGGATATCAAGCCAGAGAACTTCCTGCAGCTTCGCTGCACAGGGCAGGCAGTCATCCCCAAAAAGAAAGTTGACCAATTCCTACTGTGACAGTGCCACTATTTTATTTGGCTATTGGAGGCTATTGGATTTCACTTTCTAACATAATCTAACAATATCTAACATACTTGTTGGCTATTGGATTTCAATATACCCTCTGGTAAACTAACATAACTATAGAAAATCACCATTTTTAGTGGGTAAATCCACTATTTCTATGGTCATTTTCAATAGCTATTTTGACATAACCAGAGGGTATCAATCCCATTAAATCCCATTAAATCCCATTAAATCCCATTAAATCCCATTAAATCCCATTAAATCCCATTAAATCAATATTTCAATCCAACTTAAACAAACTGCGAAGAGACCCTGGCTATTGGGCAAACCGCCGAGGTTTGGGGTGGGGCCGCGCATCCATATCGTCTATGTCATTGACTTCGGCCTGGGCCGGAGGCGCCGAAAAGGGAGTGACGATGGGAAAAACCCGACAGAGAGAGATGGGAGATATTTTATCCATAGTATGTAAAACATAATATAATGTAATATATAATATATGTATACATATATATGTTTATTTATTTATTTTTTAGATATTTATTTGTTCATTTATTTATTTGTTCATTTATTTATTTGTTCATTTATTTATTTGTTCATTTATTTATTTATCTGTGTGTATTTATACAATAACATGTTGATAAACCATGTGTTTCGTACAATAGGGATATGAACAGCTATCCATCCAACGTCCAATGTGGCTGCAGTATATATGTCAATACCCTCTGGTAGTCAAACATGGCTTGCTGGAAGATTCCCGATTTAGTTCGATGATTTTTCCAGCTATAAACTTTCATTTAGTGCTTATTTAGTTCGGGGATATCTAATTGTCATGATTATGTCTAGTCGGGATATGAATGGTATAATTAACCAACAATATGAATCAATATGAGAACCTTAGGTGCATCTGAAAATGAGGTATACCTTCGACAAACTATGACAAACTTACATGGAATCCCCATCAAAAGTAGCAGTTTTGGAGTAGGACGATCATTTTCCAACTTGTTCAATTGGTGGTACCCGGGGATGACATCGCCTGCAGGTATTGGCGGGACAAGCGGCACGCCCCAATGAGGCAAAACCGTTGGTGGGGCCATGGGTAGAAAGTTGGGCTTTGGGATGTGATTGCCCATCTCAAAATATCTCAAAATATCTCAAAAATATCTCAAAATATCTCAAAATATCTCAAAATATCTCAAAAACATGTGGTGAACACAAAAAAAACGTTGGATGACTGGATGATCGGATGATGTTGGGGTCTGATCAGGTCTGATCATGGGATCCCGTGGTTGATCTCACCCATGTGCAGGACGTTGCAGACCCTGACTGGAACCGCACGCTATGCCTCCATCAATGCGCATAAAGGCCCTTGGCTGGTTGAGCATGGCAAAGGAATGCTGGTTGCGGCAGGGTTGGCGATGGTTTGCGGATATCGTTCACTTTCCAGTGAAATGATGATCCCCAAGGACGAATATTGGGTTGAAGCCATCAATCATAATTTGGTCCGGAAACAGCGCTTTACCTTGCAATTAGCCTAGCCTGGCAATGGATGTCCTTCTTTCGAGGGCGATTTTCCCAGCGCAAAAATAGATTTTAAATATATAATACTTTTTAAATCTTTTTAATTCCTTCCGGAGGCTAAATTTTTTCGATGTATACGTGCATCCGCCTTTTTTAATCCTTTTTCGGTGTGGCTGCATATTGTAAGAGACAACATCAGTTGAATCTGTGTGCTAAAACACTGAACACCCGCAGAGCAATGCTGGGAACCATTGGCGGCTGGTTGCCGGGTGAGTTTATACTGTCTGACGATGATGTATTACCATTTTTTCATATTTTTTCCTCTTAAATCAATCCACGATACATTGATCGAACCCTGTTTTGAACAGCAGGGCGTTACACCTTGGGTGTCAGGTATGGAGCAAAGCCGGCGTGACGACTTGCAGGTTCCCAGGGAGGCTGAGGCAATAGCTATAGCTATATGCCCCCCACAGTGGGGTATCAATAGGCCCACGCAACTCTTACATTTTTTTGCTCATCATTTTGCTCATACTGCGGGTTCATAGTGGAAATCATATACTGTACTGTACTGTATCCCACAAATGCATGGAAAGGGCTTATATATGACATACCAGTAGCTCAACTTTGTGATATAATGTGGTTAGGCCAGTAGTCCAAGAAAACCATGTGCTTGGGTGCGCCATTTTGGCGGTATCTGGCGGGGCGTGAAAAACCTAGCAAAACGGGGGAGTATACCCTTCGAGAAACAAACATGGTAATGGAAGATCCCGTGTTAATACATACAGTAGATATAGATATAGAATAGAAGATATCTTGTTCCAAGTGATGTCAATCATTGCTAATCACTGTATGGTCTAGATTCCCCAGAGGCCGTTGAGTTTGCCATCAGTAATTTCACCGTACCAAGAAAAGGGTGGGGTCCATTTCATTTGGAAACTGTTGGGTTCCAACAACCGTTCCAACAACCACTAAGTGAAGCGTTCATTGGGGGGATTCACCATTGTTACTGGATTTTATTGGTTAACCTGCTGACAGTCAGACAGTCCAATATGTCCAATATGTCCAACGCCATGGGTTCCCATTTTTTTTCGTGGCTGAAGCCCTGATTTTTCATCGCTCATAGCCGTGCTCCCTTCAGGCAGTGGCACACATGCTGCTCTACCTCCTGAGAGGTTCGCTCCCCTGGTCCGGCCTGGAAGCGAAAACGCAGGCGGGGCTCGTTTTTTTCCGGTGCAATTCTGCAGATGGAGGAATTGACGATGATCTAGAGCTAAAAATGCGGAACAAACACACATTTGATATCATTTGGAGGTTTCCTAAAAGCCCAAAACCCATGGTTTCAATACTAAAATGGTCAAATTTTGGATGATTTGGGGTACCATTATTTTAGGAAACCCTCATATAAATGCATCATTTTTGCTGCCAAATAGTAGCCATTGTGTCATGCTGGAACAGCTGCTTGCGGACAATTTCTCAGATGCCATCCAATGTCCCTGGCACAGGAAGAAAAGTACCGCAAAATCAGAGAATGCAAGGACGAATCATTTGTGACGGGTTGATGGAGCTGATGGAGCGATGGGTTGATGGAGTATTGATGAGACATAATATCAATAGTGAGCATAGGCCAGGCATAGATCGATAGATAGATAGATAGATATGATATGATATGATATGATATGATATGATATATAATAATTATCTTACATATATATTATAATTATCTTTCACCTGCGAAATGATTTTTAATTTATGCGGCTAGATGACAGAGTGAGGAGATCCAGCACATGAAAAATCATATAGATGTTACTAAAATAAGCAACTGGATCCTCGGCTGTCCAGCTACAAAACCGAATGAACATTTGTATACGTTGGCCAATAGCCAAGTCTATGGCATTTGTTCTAAAATTCTCACTGACGTCTCATGCATATGTTTACACATGTGTAGAAGCTCACAGATATGCACTGCAAACATTATATGTATGTATATATATATATTATATGTGCACCTTTTCTTTTTACATGCACGCAGAAAACTCACACACACAGATTCACATGTTATATACATTTAAATTTATATACACAGCCTGACGTATTCAGGGATGTTCTGGGTCTAGGCTCATGCCCACAGCTCCGGAGCCAACGTGGCAACTAGGAGACCTATCCCATTGATCAGCTTTGTCAGGGGCTGAGCAGATGTGAAGCCCGGTGACCATTCAGATTCATAGATTCTGTAAATGAAGGTACCCGGTGCCCCTGGAAAGGATGGAAGGAACCCCAGCCCCTGGAAATCAGATTCAAATAGGGCTTGGAATGTCATGGGCCGCCTTTTTTCACCAACAATGACCCCAAGAAATCGAGAATTCAGAACGGCCCGCCGTTCTGAGGGTACACTCCAGCAGCCTCCAGTATCTCCATCATTCCGTTTGGGTCAACCTTAATGACATATGGATAGGCCAACTGTTTGCTACAAATTGACATGTTACATGCGATTCAATCACCAAACAAGACCGTGATTCTACAGCTCTTCTTTTTGGGAAGCCAAAATGAGCCGGGAGCAGAAAAATTGGAAAATCCGTGACTAGGTCTCATGAGAGAGAGAGAGAGTGCCCTTTGAGAACTTAAAGAAGACTTTCCTATTGATTGTGGAATTACAGGTTTTGCCATCCATTGATCATTATTACATAAACCAACTTTTCTTTGGGTCAGTCTCATTTTTTATTTGGCCATTATGATATGATATGTGTTTTCCCTTTGTTTCTTCATATATTGAAGGCTATTTGTCAATGTTGTTCGAGATACTAAGATGGGCACTGGAGTGGTATAATATTATTAAGCTGCTGGTAGATGACATGTTCCCTTAATTTTGTGGGTTATCACACGTTATAACCCATTCTAACCCATTGAATTAAGTAAATTAAGTCAAACAATTGCTTTATAATCCACTCATGAAGTAGTCGTCTAACTCCATGGTTCATCTAGGTGCCGGTGTTGCGATCCGACAGGTGAAGGTCATCCTCAAGAGTTCGGTAAGTTCCTGAAGGAAGCACGAGCACTGGCGTGCGGGAACCTGGTTTGGTGAGGTGAAAACTGTTTCAGACCCTGAAAGACCCTGAAGTGACTCACTTGATGTTTTTTTTTTTCTCCAGTATTCACTGAGATTTTTGGGTGGCCCATTTTGACCCGTACATAAAATAAGGTGAATAGGTCACTTTTCCCACCATTTTGCGCATGGAGGATTCACCAAGAAAACATGGGGGGAATGTTGATCCATCATCCCATGACGGAGTGGATCATACCCTAAATGGCCATTGGTTGAATGGAAAATCACAAGATACCTCTAAATTTAGTAATAAAACATAAAAACCTATAAAAAACGATGGTTTTGTACATGCTTCAGCTGGTTTCAGCTCTAAAAAATCCCACCAAACCAGGTGGACATAGCATCAACCAATTGTCCAGGTACACAGCTCGTCCTGATTACCTTGGATGGAGGCGACGGGTTGGTTCCGCCCTCTCAATGAAACAGTATTCGGGAGCCGAATTAGGAGTGAAATGCATTGAAAACCCCGATTGTTTTTTACATGTAACAAAAAGGTGTGTTTTTCATGCGCATTTAAAAACAACAGCAAATCAAGTGGTTTTTTCTGCGGCAATCCGGGGTCGACAAACTATGGAAATCTATGAGATATGGTCGAAGTTATTCTGTTCATTTTGGGAAAGTTCACGCAACATCCCAGGATTTTGGAATGATCCCCTTGAGCATTGGTACCAGTATCTTGTAATTATGGTCTAGTGAGACGCAAAGCACGGTGGGTTTCCCACAGTGTTGAGCCTACATCAATTCAGACTCGCAATTTGGGGCTTCAGTTGCCGAGAGATTGAGTTGAAATGTGGGTGTGGCTCAAATTGTTCATTCCCTAAAAGTCCCCAAAATGCATTATTTCCACTGATTTACCACTCAAAATACGCAAATTGATCGCTGGTTGGGTGTCCTATGTTTGACCCAATAGTAGTCCATGGTAGCCCATGGCCCCAGGAAGATGTTCGCTAATCTGCGAGCCGAAATTGGTCCTCAATCGGACTCAGACTTCGAATTCTTGAAGGGAAGAGAGACAGGCCAGGGTGATCCATGCAGGATGGCAGATATCCTCTTGGCGATCTCAAAGCTTCATGGTTGTATGGTATTGATTGTCCGCAAAGGCCGCTGGTTTCAACATGTTTCAACTATATTATATATAACTATATATTCACACACGCACGCACACACACACATGGAATATATATATATATATGTAATTATTATACTGTATATAATATATGCATGATCAAACACACACATATACATGCTATACGCATTTATAGCTATACGCACACACACACATATATACGTATATATATATATATTATATACATAATTACTGTATGTCTTATGTTTATCTCTGGTATGCTGAAAATTATTTGCGATACACCCTGTCATCTGACAGTTTCTCACCGGGTGATTTTTACCAGAATGGGGTCTGAAAATGGATCATTCCCCAGTACCGATCCAATGGATTCTCATAATTGTTCCATTTTTTATCCCATTGAACATGGTTATGAACTAGTTCTTCCATGGTGAATGGGAAATAAAATACCTAGCCATGATTGGGGATTTGGCTAAAATGATCATTAGTAGTAAACCCAAAAGTATCCAAAAGTTTCATACACTAATGATGTTCCATCATTTTCCACCATTAAATCAGTGAAATCCCACCGCGAAAATGGACCGAAATGCCATGGTTGCAGGCACCCTTGACCCGATCCAAGTCTATGTGCCTTGGACATGATAAGATACTTGTTTCATTTCCAGGCTTTGCGGGGCCCCGAAAAAGCATGAAAAAGCCGTATGGCTAGATTGATTATATAGATATACAATGATATATAGTGGATGTAGATTTATATATGTATATGAGAAAAAAAACAATCTCTACAGTATGTAGAGGATCTTTGTCGTAATTGTAGATCTTAGAAGGAGATCAGGATCAGCTTAGAGCTTAGAGAGACTCGAAGGGAAGATCACAGCCTTCAACACAGAAATTTCATGAAATTTCAGGGTCGAACTTGCAGTAGTGAACACACCAAAGTATATGTATGAGTGACATCTTCAGCATTACAAGCCGGGCTTGGAATGTTCTCCCAGCATGCCACATTCCAAGCACAATTGGGAGAAATCTGCGGTGCGGCCAGACGGAAAATACAACCGGAGCCAGAAGTGATTGGCACGGGAATTTCGTTTGTTACGCTCAACTAGAATTGGATTCTTCATCATCCACCAGAATGTGCTGCTTATAATTATTTGCCGCTTCAGACTGGGTTGGAAAGGAACATCATCGAAAGCTTGCGGTCAAAACCTCATTTGGAGTTTCAATTTTTATTGCCTTCCCAGCATTTGGGCTGACAGACATTTTATTCGAAAGAATTTCCCCACCCTACTTGTATGTCGTATAGCTATATCGTATCCATCCATACATATACACATACACATACACATATATGAGATATATATATATATATATATATATCACGCACACACACACATATATATACATACATGTGTATACAGCCCCCAATATGTTAAAAGAAAAAGGCATCTATCCCACACTTGGAAAAACGACATCTTGGGCCTCGTTTGCCCACCATTTCTCATGGGCCAGGACAGCCTGGAGCAGCCAGATGACAAGGCCTTTCCTGGGAAACTTGGGTGGCTACACTTAAACTGGTTCGTGGTTTGGAACATTTTTTTTCCATATAGTGGGAATAATAATCCCAACTGATTAGATTTTTCAGAAGAGGTTGAAACCACCAACTAGTAAAGTATCTTGTGCAAGATTTTAAGAGAAGGAATCAGACGGATCATTTGTCCAAGCCTCATTTGGTTCTATGTTAGCTTTGTGGCACTTTGTGTGTGGGCGATAGGTCAACGTTTGGATCATTTGGGAACTCACGAAATGGGATGATAACCATGCATCGTTTCACTGCAAAACTGACTATGGCCCTTGGCTCTGGAATTTTGACGCATATATCCGTATCCATCTCATTTGAAGGATTTGATGACAATATTTGACACCTGGAATCCAGATTTCCATTTTGGGATTTGAACCTTCCCTGATTTGGATTCCTTCCAAGTTGTGATCATTGACCGTGAGAAATTCCTGCAACGGATGCAATATTTCATAGTTGAATATAGTTGAAGGATCCATGTTCCCGTGCCAACTCGAACCCCCCCAAAAATCCCCCCACCGGTTGGCTTCATAGTTCCGTGTTTGGGGACCTATATGCCGCACAGCACACTGTACCATTTACATCCATTGACCATACTGGCCATAACATTCAAGAATTGCTGTTTAGAGGCTAGACATGGCTAGACTAGACCATACTTCAGCGCTTTGTGCCAGGAGGATGCCAGAAAACCCGAGAGTTCGTGCTGTAGCATTTCCTAACCACCGTCATCCGGTGCGGCTTCAGTAGCTGTCAGGGTGCTGAGCAGATTTTCAAAATATATCGGATCCGTGGTTGATAAGTATTAGCTCCTGAGCACTATGGAGCTCAGAAATGAGTTTGACCATTCTTTGCAAGCAACCCGCTGCCAGTTTTCGATTCTGTCTAAAGCCTAGTACGATTAAAAGCAGCCGCAACTTCCCCTGCTGCAGCGCCTTACTTCCGTTCTCACCGCGGAAGTGTAAACAGCCACCAACAAGCACTATACACCACTACAAATGAGGGCCATAAATTAGCAATCTTTTATTGGTCCCATTTGACCGAAACAGTGTGGTTGGGGCTGGTAACAAACGATTAGGAAACAAACGATAACATTTCCTTGCCCCTTTGGTTGTTTTATTGGTTTGTCTTACAGTACATGTGTGTTGCTGAGCTAAAATCTCAGCAAGCTGGCACGGAAAATCTATCCAAAGCAATTGGTATCATGGGTACTCTCTGGACATGGGCACCCCTTAGGTTTGAGAGGGGGTTGGCACTCACTCCAGTACTCGCAGCAACGCTTCTTTTTTTCCAACTTGAAGATCGAAAGCTCACAATGTCACAAGATGTCAAATCGTTGTGGAACATGTTGAAATGATTTGAAATGTGTGTTTGACCTGTTGAACGACAACTACTGTAACTACTGAAAAACAAGGCCAACATGGGTCATTTTAAGTACAGACATGGAACATCAAGGGTTTCAATAAGTTCTGGGCAGGTGTTTGCCGTTCGATTTCCCATGACCATAGGCAAAACCCTCAGAACTTACATCCCCAATATCCCCAGTTCAAGAATCCTCATCATTACCATGCCATAAAATTTTGGTAAAGCCAGTTCATATCACATGGTACTACTGTAGGAAATTTTGGGTACCTCTGCCTTTTTTCCATTGGTTCATCATCATCATTTCTTCAAAATAAGAACTTTAGGGCAGGTGAATGGGTGAATCAGACCATATTCGTCGGGGTGGTTTTACACTTCCCTCACGTGGTTCCAGACTCGTTGTCTGGACCCCAAAAATCAGCGAATTTTTCAGCAGACTCGACCGCAAGAAGCGGACGAAGAAGACAGCCGGACCTTTCCGTTGCGCCACGCCCCCCCCCAGGCGTCAGAGACTAGGGCCCCGTCCTGGGTATTTCTTCCGATGGGATATAGGAACATTAGGAACCGTATGGAACCCTCTGGTAGTTTGCTATGGAAGCCATGGCCCGTTTAGTTAGAGGATTTACATGTTGAAAACGGTGATTTTCTTTAGCAAACTGTTAAATTACCAGCGGATATCGCTTAGCCTGAAGAGCTATTTACTCCGGGGGAAAAATGGATGGCGCTAATTTTTGAAATGCGCCATTTATAGACCACTTGGGGGATGGGATGTTTTGCGCCATCTACAGGTTCCCGACACACGTGGTTGAAAACAACCTGTTATCCTCTAGGTTAGTTTAAACTTAGTACCAGTAGTACCGCACAAGGCGGTGGCGGAAGTTTCAAACACAAGAAACCTATAGGAGAGGTTGGTTGTTGTGAATCAGGAATGGCAGAGCGAAGCCACTGATGGACCGAAAGGTGCTTGAAGTCTCCTCTCTTTCTCTCTCTTTCTCTGACTATCTACCTACCTCCCTACCTAATCTATCTATCTATCTATCTATCTAAGTATCTATTTATCTATTTATCTATCTATCGATCGATCTATCGATCTATCTATCGATCGATCTATCTATCTATCTATCCATCTATCTATCTATCTAATTAATCTATCTTTCTCTCTCTCTTTCTCTCCCTTTCATCTGTCTATCTGTCTATCTGTCTACCTGTCTATCTGTCTATCTATCTATTTATCTATCTGTCTATCTGTCTATCTGTCTATCTGTCTATCTGTCTACCTGTCTACCTGTCTATCTGTCTATCTGTGGTGCAGTGTCATTCAATGTAATGTAGTGTACTGTAATGTAGTGTGGTGTAATTTAGTGTAGTGGAGTGTAGTGGAGTGTAGTTGTGTAGTTGTAGTTGTAGTGTAGTGGAGTATAATGTAGTGTAATGTAGTGAAGTGTAGTGGAAGGTATTGTAGTGTAGTGTAATAGTGTAGTGTAGTGTAGTGTAATGTATTGTAGTGTAGTGGAGTGTAGTGGAGTGTAGTGGAGTGTAGTGGGGTGTAGTGGAGTGTAGTTGTGTAGTTGTGTAGTTGTAGTGTTGTGGAGTGTAGTGTAGTGTAATGTAGTGAAGTGTAGTGGAAGGTAGTGTGGTGTGGTGTAATGTAATGTAGTGTAGTGTAGTGTAATGTATTGTAGCGTAGTGTAATGGAATGTAATTGAGGGCAGTGTAGTGTAGCGGAGTGTAGTGTAGTAGAATGTAGTGAAGGTGTAGTTGTAGTTGTAGTGTAAAGCGACATCTGAACTTCCAAAAGTGGTCCGACCCCTGGTTTTTTTAACATTTTGACTTCGAAATGTGCTTCGCGCCACAACGGCGTGCACTTTTTCGACATCTGAACCTCCAAAAGTGGTCCGAACCCCTGGTGTTTTGTACATTTTCACTTGGAAATGTGCTTCGCGCCACAACGGGGTGCACTTTTTCGACATCTCAACTTCCAAAAGTGGTCCGGACCTGGTGTGTTTTGTACATTTTGACTTGGAAATATGCTTCGCGCTACAACGGCGTGCAATTTTTCGACATCTCAACTTCCAAAGTGGTCCGACAATGGTGTGCTTTGTACATTTTGACTTCGAAATGTGCTTCACGCCACAACGGCGTGCACTTTTTCGACATCTCAACTGCCAAAAGTGGTCCATAGTGGTCCGACGCTGGAGTGTTTTGTACATTTTGACTTGGAAACGTGCTTCGCGCCACAACCTCGTGCAATCTCTCATCTGGCCAGCTGGCTCCACACCCGCCGCTTTAGCGAGCCTACTTTTCGACCCTCCGGAGCCACAAACCATTGGAAAAACACAGTGTTTCGCGACTTTCCTACCTTTTCTCGCATCTGCATCTTTTTTCTTCTGACTCTTTCTCTTCTACTCTTCTCTCTTCTGATCTTTCTCTTCTCTCTGCCTCTGCCCTACTCTGCTTTTCATCTGTCCATATTGTCGGAAGTTTGACTTCTAAACTTCCTTCGATTAAGATCTGGGTCCATTTTTTTTGGAAAACCATAACTTTGGATTGCGCCATCTATAGGTTACGCCTGCGTTGCATTTGTAAAGGGAAAGGGAAAGGAGGAGGGAAAGGAGAAAGGAGAAAGGGAAAGGAGAAAGGGAAAGGAGAAAGGAGAAAGGGAAAGGAGAAAGGAGAAAGGGAAAGGAGAAAGGGAAAGGAGAAAGGGAAAGGAGAAAGGAAAAATGGAAAGGGAAAGGGAAAGGAGACAGGAGAAAGGAGAAAGGGAAAGGAGAAAGGAGAAAGGGAAAGGGACAGGGAAAGGTAAAGGAGAAGGGGCAGGAGAAAAGAGAAAGGAGAAGGGAAAGGAGAAAGGAGAAAGGAGAAAGGAGAAAGGAGAAAGGAGAAAGGAGAAAGGAGAAAGGAGAAAGGAGAAAGGAGAAAGGAGAAAGGAGAAAGGAGAAAGGAGAAAGGAGAAAGGAGAAAGGAAAAGGGAAAGGGAAAGGAGAGAGGAGAAGAGGAGAAAGGAGAAAGGAGAAAGGAGAAAGGAGAAAGGAGAAAGGAAAAGGGAAAGGGAAAGGAGAAAGGAGAAGAGGAGAAGAGAAGAAGAGGAGAAGAGAAGAAGAGGAGAAGAGAAGAGGAGAAGAGGAGAAGAGGAGAAGAGGAGAAGAGGAGAAGAGGAGAAGAGGAGAAGAGGAGAAGAGGAGAAGAGGGAAGGGAAAGAAGAAAGGGAAAGGAATCAAATATTGGTAAGAATCAAAAGAAAAAGAAAGCAATCGCTATTTACCAAAAATAGCGATGCTATTCGGGGTTGCGCCATCTGCCAAGAATAGCGTTTTTACTGCCAGGCTGTGCCATCTACCGTCGCTATTGATTGATTGATTGATTGATTGATTGATTTTTTTATTTGTTTTGCGCCATCTATTTTGACCCCGGTGTAATGTGAATCAATTTGATTCAACCGGTTTTCAATGTTGAGTTAGTGTGATTTATTTGATTTGATCCTTTTTCCATGTTTCTGGCTACTTTGATGAGCTTTGTGCAACGGACAGCCTCAGATCTGCCATTACCTTGGTCGATGGGTGCCCTACAATTCAACGGCCCGCGGGGATTCGAGCCCCGAAGCGGATGATTCGAACCCCGGCCATCCAAAGTGTCCCTTGCGACTGCTGAATGATGGATGAACCATGATAAACCTTGGATGGGCATTCAGTATCATTCAGTATTCTGATATACTCCAATCTTGTGCCATAAACTGGGATAGATAGCTAGATATATATATATATATATACACGGTATCTATATCTATTTCTCTATGTATGTATGTAATGCAATGTAATGCAATGCAATGTAATGTAATGCAATGTATGTTAATGCAATGTATGTTAATGTAATGTATGTTAATGTAATGTATGCCAATGTAATGTAATGTAATGTAATGTTATGTAATGTTATGTAATGTTATGTTATGTTATATATATATATATGTATGTATGTAATGTAATGTAATGTAATGCAATGTAATGTAATGTAATAGTGAAATGTAATGCAAGTATGTATGTATGTTTGTATGTATGTATGTATGTATGCATGCATGCATGTGTGTGTGTGTGTGTGTCTATGTGTACATATGTAGATACATATGTATGCCAGCCAGCAGGGGTGCAGGGAATCC
Organism: Cladocopium goreaui; assembly: GCA_947184155.2. NCBI lineage: Eukaryota > Dinophyceae > Suessiales > Symbiodiniaceae > Cladocopium > Cladocopium goreaui. Next base: position 32,282 of record CAMXCT020004105.1, on the reverse strand, counting down.
AAGGCTTTGTGCGTGCAACTGCGAAGACAAACGCTGGGCGACGGTACGTCGGCGCAGGGCATCGCTTTGGGTATGGCAGATGAGTTGGTTGCCAGCATCTCTTGATGAAACATGCGCGAACATTGTGTACATAGATAGGTTTTTAAGATTATATAGGTAGACAAACAGATAGATAGATATAGATGTATAGATATAGATTGATATAGATGGGCATAGATAGACACAGATAGACATATAGAGACACATATAGACACATATGGACACATATAGACACAGATCGACACAGATAGACGTAGATAGACACAGATAAACACAGATAGACATATAGAGACACATATAGACGCAGATCGACACAGATAGACACAGATAGACAGACAGACCGCTACCCACTAGAGCCTGGAATTTCCAAGGGAGGGTGACCCCTCGGAAATTCTGAAAAGATCAGCCTCCTACGCAACCAAAACGTTGACAAGCACCTACTATTATTTTGTTTGCGTGATATTGTTACAAACATGGATTTGACATGGCATGGTTTGACATGGAATATATCTTCCAAACTTGGGTGGGGCACACCAGGGGGGTGAAAAGGGTGGTGATATAGACAGAAAGACAGACTGACAGACAGACTGACAGACAGACAGACAGAAAGAATTAGAACGATAGATGGATAGATTAGATAGAATAGAATAGAATTGAACAGAACAGAACAGAACGATGAATCAACAGATCGATAGATCGATGGTTAGTTAGATTGATAGGTAGATAGACAGATAGATTAGATTGCAGTATTAGGTTAGGTTAGATTAGATTATTAGATTAGATTAGATTAGATTAGATTAAATAGATTTCATTAGATTAGATTAGAAAGAGAGAGGGATAGATAGATAGATAGGATAGGATAGGATAAGATAAGGTAAGGTAAGGTAAGATAAGATAGACAGATAGATAGGATAAGATAAGATAAGATAGATAAGGTAGATAAGATAGATGAATGGGATAGATGAACGGATGGATGGATGGATGGATGGATATAAAGATAGATAGATTAGATCGATTAGATTGATTAGATCGATTACATCGATTTGATCGATTTGATCGATTAGATCGATTACAGTAGATCGATTAGATCGATTAGTGATCGGCTAGATCGATTAGATGGATTAGATCGATTAGATCGCTAAGATCGGTTAGATCGATTAGATCGATTAATTAGATCGATTAGACCGATTAATGAAATCGATTTATTAGATCGATTAGATAGATTAGATAGATTAGATAGATTAGATAGATTGGATAGATTAGATAGATTAGATAGAGTAGATAGATTGGATAGATTAGATAGATTAGATAGATTAGATAGATTAGATAGGCTAGATAGATAGATAGATAGATGGATAGATAGATAGATAGATAGATAGACCGATAGATAGAATAGAAGAGAATAGAATAGACTAGAATAGAATAGATTAGATTAGATAGATAGATCGATAGATGTATCGATGGATCGATGGATCGATGATGGTCGATGATGATCGATGGATAGATGGATAGATGGATCGATGGATGGATGGATGGATAGATGGATGGACAGATAGATAGATATGAACGTTGGCCTGGGTTTTGCCCATGTTTTTCCTTTTCATTGTGGTGCCTTTCTGAAAGAATACAGTATTATACCTTATTTTAGTCTGGCATGCTGGCACCAGCGCACTCGGCTTGAAAAATGGGATTAGTTGGAACCTTCAGCAACAACCACCGTCCAGGCGTGCAATCGTAGATTTCGGATTCAAAGACCTTGGCAAGCACAGGTAAACGTACTTAGTGATGCTGAAATCACTTCTGGAACTGTTTTATTTAAAAATAACATATGCACATATATATATATATATATATGTATATGTCAATCATGGCTTTGGCTCTGGCTCAATGCTTCATATCATATCAGAATTCATGACACATACAGCTCGTCCCATTTTTTGCACAGTAATTACTGTACGTGGAACGCCTGCCGTTGGCAGGATCAGCAGCATTCAGCAGCCCATGCCATCCAGATCCAAATTTTGTGATGGGAATCAACATATTGATAATATACCAACATGGAAGAACGAGGTGTCCTATGATAAAGCAATGGCATATGATTTATTTGTATGTTATATGTTATAGGAAGCAGTATGTCATATGAATCACTACATGATCAGTATATGAATAAGTAAATAAATAACTAGCTAAAAAAGATAAATATATAAATATATATTTATATTCTATACTATATATATATAGAGAGAGGGTTCATTCAAAACAATACGTCAATACGGTGTCCCGGGGAAGACAGGTGAATGCATTTGAATTCACGATACAAAGTGATATCACCAGCAGTGGTGATAATGAGGGGCGAGTTTTGAGGGAGTGCGGGGTCCCCCATTTTGGACAAGCTATTTGCCACAGGACATGTTTAAAATTCTAAGATGTTCAGTCTTCACCTTTTCTACTTCATTAAGTTCTGATTGGCAGGATATATATATATATATACATTATATAAATATATGGTTGGTATATTTGGTTGGTATATATATATATATACGTCGATATATCTGGTTGGCAGGCCTCGCCTAACATCACTCGAGGCACATCGTGCACGTCTTGAGCACAGACTTCTGCGGTCACACGAAAAGGGCCGGAGCTTCTGCAGATCGATGGCCAGGCCTCGGTTAACCATTGACATAGTGGATTTACCCAGCTACATAGCATGGTGATTTTCCAGTTCGTTATGTAAACGTTTACCAGAAGGTAAGTCAAATTACTTAATCTCCAACTATTTCCAACTTAGTCAATCTCATTACGGGACCGTCAACAGAAAGAGTTTTCATATACGGTTTCAATCAATTGTAAACCCACCAAAAAGGATAATTTCACGCCATGTTTAATTCATTACACGCGCCACACATTTGTTGTCGGGGGCCTTTTTCAGATTTTGACCCTTAGCCATTTGCAAGTACGTTGTGAAATTAGCAGCATGCACAAGTCACAGACATTGCACATATCCAATGCAAACATATGAAACTACTATTTAGCTTAGCCATACTTTATATACATGTTGGCTGTATAGACTATATAAACACTATATGAAATATATATATATATCAATACACTATGTGATAAATTGTTATTTATATATAATAGATATCTATATATTATATATATAAATATACATATGATATATATATTTATATGATATATATATATGATATATTTATTTATATATATATATATGATATATATATATATGTTATATATATATATTTATGATTATATATATGATATATATATATATATGATATATTTATTTATATATATATATGATATATATATATATTATTATATATATTATATATATTATATATATTATATATATTATATATATTATATATATTATATATATTATATATTATATATTTATATTATATATATTATACATAATATTATATATATAATATATATTTTATATATTATATATATATGATATATTATTTATATGATATATAAATATATGTATGTTAAATATATTTGATATATATATATATACTATGCGGGGTATATATAAATGTGATATATATATACTATGTGGTATATATATATATGTATGATATATATATATATTTATATTTATATTTAATATATGATATAATACATATTTATATGACATATATATAAAAATGATATATATATATATATACATATATACATATATACATATATACATGATATATAAATATATATTTATATCACATATATTGGTATATATATATATATTTACATACTATGTTGTATATGTATTTATATTTATATATGTACATAATATGTGGTACACACAAATATATATATATATAATGTGAATTATATTATATAATATTTCAATATGCATTATTTGTTTATTTATATATATATATATAGTGGTATATCTTAAAATTCCTTGACGCTGGCGGTGACTATGCTATTCCTATTCATTAAGCAACACTAAGATGGCACCCTCTGGGAAATCCACCGGTTCAAATGCCATCATATTTGTTTTTTGACATTTGGTCGATATGCCATTTCATCCTGCGCAGTCCATGTGCCATTTGTTCGTGACCAACTATGAATATATAGTGCACGTCACAAATGCTACGACGTGTGTGTGTTTGTGCGCCGATGCCCCACCCCGCCCACACCTCGCGTGCCAAGGAATTTCTGTTGCTTTCGTCACTTGGCTGGACGGCTGCTGCCTCAACAATCATGATCAACCAAATACAAAAACATATTGTTGATATTTATTGATGATGATTGTGATGATGTTTTGTTTTATCAAACATACTTTAAAAATTGTGTTATATTTTTCATTGCGGCTATTAGTTATTATTACTATTTTGTTGCTGGTAGTACCACTCTTCCTTCTCATTGTCATTGTGTGGGTGACAACAATTTTTTCCCATCATTGCCACCCTCACCCTGGAAATTGCACAACATGAAGTCTTGACTGCAGGCTGTTTCAAGCAAAGATTTGCTGCCAACCATTTGGCCAACCGCGCCGCGGGGTGCCCAGGTGTTTTTTTCATATTTTGGGTGACCATTTTTAAGCATCACCCAGACCCATCTTGGAACCATGGAAGGCATCTTGCCTTGCAGAAACATATTGAAGTTGAAATTTTTCTAGAGATCGTTTGCTCTTGGATGTGATTGATGCATACCGATCAGCTAAGTGAAAACATGTTGAAGAGACCTTTGCATGACTCTGCTGACTCTTGTCCCGGTGACATTTCCTCTCAGAGTCATTTGCTGAGCTCCACTGTGAGAAGAGGAGATTTGACTGGCCCCTGGTGCCAGCAGGAGCGGGGTACGGTGGATTTGCTGATCAAATTTCCAAAAAGACACATGTGGAAATGACACGGAGTCCCACAATACTAAACACTTGCTTCCTCGAGAGTCAAATAACACCTGATGTGGTACATAGGGATATCTTGAGCCGTTTCAGAGTGGAGAGAAGTCCTCATTACAGGATGAATTCACTTGATCCCTGCAAGGAGATAGCATGTCGAACCTTCTCAGGATCGCAGCTGCTGCTGTGTTAGCGGTTGCTGCGGCACAAGTTGTCAATGTGCCATTGACCAAGCGCGACCTGACCTACGAGCAGACCGTGGCAGCCGTTCACCAGGGTGCTGAGAGGTGGGAGGCCCGTTTGGATGGTGGCAAGGATGACCCCATTGTGATTGATGACTACCAGAACGCCCAGTACTACGGAGAGATTTCCGTGGGCACACCTGGCCAGAAGGAGATGGTGATTTTTGACACTGGATCTGCAAACTTGTGGGTGCCAAACACCAAACCATTCCTGTCTCAGAAGAACATCTACGATCACTCGAAGTCCTCGACCTACAAGAAGAATGGCACCACCTTTGCCATTCAGTATGGGTCTGGTCCTGTGTCTGGTGTTTTCTCAGCCGACACCGTGACTATTGGTGACTTGAAGTTGCAGGACTACACCTTTGCAGAGGTTGACAAGACGTCTGGCTTGGGCTTGGGATATCGTCTTGGCAAGTTCGACGGCATCCTGGGGCTGGGATGGGATTCCATCTCGGTGGGACATGTGCCAACACCTATGAATGCCTTGGTGCAATCTGGCCAGTTGCCTGAGCCAGTCTTTGCATTCTACCTTGGCAACAAGCAGCCAGGTGAGTTGGTCTTTGGAGGTGTTGATCCCAAGCACTACACCGGAAGCTTCTCCTTCGTTCCTTTGAGCTCTGAGTCCTACTGGGAGATCAACTTGGACGGCGTGAAGCTGGGATCAGACTCCGTCTCCAGCACCAAGAGTGCCATTGTGGATTCTGGTACTTCGCTCTTGGCAGGACCCAAGTCGGAGATCTCCAAGATTGCAACAAAGCTTGGAGCCAAGTCCGTCTTGGGCAGGGAGTATGTGGTGGACTGCAGTGCCAAGTTGCCAGACCTCACATTCACCCTGGGTGGCAAGGACTACACTCTGAAGCAGGCAGATTTGATCCTGCAAGCATCGGGTTCTCAGTGCATTTTGGGACTCACTGGTCTTGATGTGCCTCCACCCCGTGGTCCTTTGTGGATCTTGGGTGACGTGTTCATGCGCAAGTACTATGTCCAGTTCGACTGGGGCAAGAAGCGTTTAGGTTTTGCAACCGCAGCACAGGCCACGGTTGTCAAGATGCCATTGACCAAGCGCGACCTGACCTACGAGCAGACCGTGGCAGCCATTCACCAGGGTGCTGAGAGGTGGGAGGCCCGTTTGGATGGTGGCAAGGATGACCCCATTGTGATTGACGACTACCAGAACGCCCAGTACTACGGAGAGATTTCCGTGGGCACACCTGGCCAGAAGGAGATGGTGATTTTTGACACTGGATCTGCAAACCTGTGGGTGCCAAACACCAAACCATTCCTGTCTCAGAAGAACATCTACGATCACTCGAAGTCCTCGACCTACAAGAAGAATGGCACCACCTTTGCCATTCAGTATGGGTCTGGTCCTGTGTCTGGTGTTTTCTCAGCCGACACCGTGACTATTGGTGACTTGAAGTTGCAGGACTACACCTTTGCAGAGGTTGACAAGACGTCTGGCTTGGGCTTGGGATATCGTCTTGGCAAGTTCGACGGCATCCTGGGGCTGGGATGGGATTCCATCTCGGTGGGACATGTGCCAACACCTATGAATGCCTTGGTGCAATCTGGCCAGTTGCCTGAGCCAGTCTTTGCATTCTACCTTGGCAACAAGCAGCCAGGTGAGTTGGTCTTTGGAGGTGTTGATCCCAAGCACTACACCGGAAGCTTCTCCTTCGTTCCTTTGAGCTCTGAGTCCTACTGGGAGATCAACTTGGACGGCGTGAAGCTGGGATCAGACTCCGTCTCCAGCACCAAGAGTGCCATTGTGGATTCTGGTACTTCCTCTTGGCAGGACCCAAGTCGGAGATCTCCAAGATTGCAACAAAGCTTGGAGCCAAGTCCGTCTTGGGCAGGGAGTATGTGGTGGACTGCAGTGCCAAGTTGCCAGACCTCACATTCACCCTGGGTGGCAAGGACTACACTTTGAAGCAGGCAGATTTGATCCTGCAAGCATCGGGTTCTCAGTGCATTTTGGGACTCACTGGTCTTGATGTGCCTCCACCCCGTGGTCCTTTGTGGATCTTGGGTGATGTGTTCATGCGCAAGTACTATGTCCAGTTTGACTGGGGCAAGAAGCGTTTAGGTTTTGCAACCGCAGCACAGGCCACGGTTGTCAAGATGCCATTGACCAAGCGCGACCTGACCTACGAGCAGACCGTGGCAGCCATTCACCAGGGTGCTGAGAGGTGGGAGGCCCGTTTGGATGGTGGCAAGGATGACCCCATTGTGATTGACGACTACCAGAACGCCCAGTACTACGGAGAGATTTCCGTGGGCACACCTGGCCAGAAGGAGATGGTGATTTTTGACACTGGATCTGCAAACCTGTGGGTGCCAAACACCAAACCATTCCTGTCTCAGAAGAACATCTACGATCACTCGAAGTCCTCGACCTACAAGAAGAATGGCACCACCTTTGCCATTCAGTATGGGTCTGGTCCTGTGTCTGGTGTTTTCTCAGCCGACACCGTGACTATTGGTGACTTGAAGTTGCAGGACTACACCTTTGCAGAGGTTGACAAGACGTCTGGCTTGGGCTTGGGATATCGTCTTGGCAAGTTCGACGGCATCCTGGGGCTAGGATGGGATTCCATCTCGGTGGGACATGTGCCAACACCTATGAATGCCTTGGTGCAATCTGGCCAGTTGCCTGAGCCAGTCTTTGCATTCTACCTTGGCAACAAGCAGCCAGGTGAGTTGGTCTTTGGAGGTGTTGATCCCAAGCACTACACCGGAAGCTTCTCCTTCGTTCCTTTGAGCTCTGAGTCCTACTGGGAGATCAACTTGGACGGCGTGAAGCTGGGATCAGACTCCGTCTCCAGCACCAAGAGTGCCATTGTGGATTCTGGTACTTCGCTCTTGGCAGGACCCAAGTCGGAGATCTCCAAGATTGCAACAAAGCTTGGAGCCAAGTCCGTCTTGGGCAGGGAGTATGTGGTGGACTGCAGTGCCAAGTTGCCAGACCTCACATTCACCCTGGGTGGCAAGGACTACACTCTGAAGCAGGCAGATTTGATCCTGCAAGCATCGGGTTCTCAGTGCATTTTGGGACTCACTGGTCTTGATGTGCCTCCACCCCGTGGTCCTTTGTGGATCTTGGGTGACGTGTTCATGCGCAAGTACTATGTCCAGTTCGACTGGGGCAAGAAGCGTTTAGGTTTTGCAACCGCAGCACAGGCCACGGTTGTCAAGATGCCATTGACCAAGCGCGACCTGACCTACGAGCAGACCGTGGCAGCCGTTCACCAGGGTGCTGAGAGGTGGGAGGCCCGTTTGGATGGTGGCAAGGATGACCCCATTGTGATTGACGACTACCAGAACGCCCAGTACTACGGAGAGATTTCCGTGGGCACACCTGGCCAGAAGGAGATGGTGATTTTTGGCACTGGATCTGCAAACTTGTGAGTGCCAAACACCAAACCATTCCTGTCTCAGAAGAACATCTACGATCACTCGAAGTCCTCGACCTACAAGAAGAATGGCACCACCTTTGCCATTCAGTATGGGTCTGGTCCTGTGTCTGGTGTTTTCTCAGCCGACACTGTGACCATTGGTGACTTGAAGTTGCAGGACTACACCTTTGCAGAGGTTGACAAGACGTCTGGCTTGGGCTTGGGATATCGTCTTGGCAAGTTCGACGGCATCCTGGGGCTAGGATGGGATTCCATCTCGGTGGGACATGTGCCAACACCTATGAATGCCTTGGTGCAATCTGGCCAGTTGCCTGAGCCAGTCTTTGCATTCTACCTTGGCAACAAGCAGCCAGGTGAGTTGGTCTTTGGAGGTGTTGATCCCAAGCACTACACCGGAAGCTTCTCCTTCGTTCCTTTGAGCTCTGAGTCCTACTGGGAGATCAACTTGGACGGCGTGAAGCTGGGATCAGACTCCGTCTCCAGCACCAAGAGTGCCATTGTGGATTCTGGTACTTCCCTCTTGGCAGGACCCAAGTCGGAGATCTCCAAGATTGCAACAAAGCTTGGAGCCAAGTCCGTCTTGGGCAGGGAGTATGTGGTGGACTGCAGTGCCAAGTTGCCAGACCTCACATTCACCCTGGGTGGCAAGGACTACACTCTGAAGCAGGCAGATTTGATCCTGCAAGCATCGGGTTCTCAGTGCATTTTGGGACTCACTGGTCTTGATGTGCCTCCACCCCGTGGTCCTTTGTGGATCTTGGGTGATGTGTTCATGCGCAAGTACTATGTCCAGTTTGACTGGGGCAAGAAGCGTTTGGGCTTTGCAACCGCAGCACAGGCCCAAGAATCTTCCGTGGTGGTCATTTAGAGTCCACTTTGCCAACTTTAGCTCTTGCCTCGGTTGGCTGATTTACGTTGTGTCAGTTCAGCGGAACTGCTGAGCATCAATGACTAGGGGGTTTAATGGCTCGGAGTGGCCACAGTGCCACAGGGTGGGTACGATTTGATGATTTGATCGACTTGAAGTTAAACACTGTTATATAAGTTGGTGGTGTCTTTCTTTTTATTTTGACATGGGATAACTTGATCAGCATGCAAATGCATAGGGCATAGAGAGCTTGACAATTAAGTGTGAACTACAAGTGCCATACTGCAATTTTGTTTGTCTTTGCCGTCCTACCCAAGGGAGGGCAAGCGCATTGCTCACTCCAATTTCTGCCAGTGCAACCTGTGTGCTGGCGGATACAGTCTGACTAACCATGAGAGGCCTTTGGTCCAGAACAGCTGTTTTTTTTTGACTTAGTTGACTTGAACCTTATCACAATCAGGATCTTAAGGATTATGATTATGGAGAGAGAGAGAGAGAGAGGGAGAGAAACATAGTCAAGAACTGCACCACTTTCCTGTTTTCTTTTCAAACTTGGTTGACTTGGCGCCATTCTGCAAGGATTGCACGAGATTGCAAGATATTGCAAGATATCGCGAGGATGTATTGCTTGCTTCTCGCGCCGTGCAAGGCCCAAACACGTAGCCAGAAACATTTGGATCCACTTGGTTGGTCCTCGTGACAGACACACCCTTGTCATCAGATGTCATCAGTACACAGAATAAGTGCAACTGTCTCTGGACCTCTGACCCGGCATTTGGCCCGTGGTTGACAGAGCGTGGTAGACACTATCGCAGGGTGAGAGCCAAAAAGATGGCTTTGCAACAGACTTTCTTGCCTGCAGATGTGCGCAAGTTGTCGCTTCTGGAATCTTCTGGATGTTTAATACTTTTTGGTTTCCGGAGATAATGTGGTAACCTCGGAAAAACATGGAAAAACACCATCCCCAATATCACCAGAAATGGGTGGTATTAACATGTATTAATCATCAAACATTTTGACTCCATTATTGGATTTGGTTTCCATGCAGAATGTTGCATGCCTTCGGTGATCAGGTGCCCATGTTTCGATCCCGAGATCCTCCCGTGGCCACAGGCACGGTTTCTTTATATTATGTTTCTTGGATAAAACATGTCTGGTGGGATCTTTTTTCAGCCAGTCGTTTTTGATATATGGTATTTGAAAAGTTTACGGGCACTGTGAAATGGGAGGGACACTCGTATCCATGCACATAAGAATATCATCAATAATCAGCAAACTGCAAACATGTTTTCTTCGAGTGACCCCTACCAACTGAAATTCTATCTAACATATCTATTCTGACATTCAAGCTGGCATCTACCTGACATATATTTTGGCATTCTATCTGACACATATTCTGACATTCTATCTGTACAGCATTCCATCTGACATATATTCTGACATTCTATCTGGCATTCGATCTGGCATATATTCTGACATCTTATCAGGCATTCTATCTGACATCTCTTCTGGCATTCTATCTGACATTCTATGTGACATCTTGCGCTCGCAATTGAGGTCCCGCAGTGCCCACTGAGATCTGGCTCTCGCAGTTGAGGTCCAGCAGTGCCCACTGAGATCTGGCGCTCGCGGTTGAGGTACGGCAGTGCCAACTGACAGCGGTTGAGGTCCGGCAGTGCCCACTGAGATCGGGCGTTCGCAGTTTAGGGCGTAGCCCGAGGCTGCCAAAGGAGAAGGAGAAGAAGGAGAGGAAGCAGAAGAAGGAGGAGAAGGAAAAGAAGGAGAAGAAGTAGGAAGGAGGAGAAGGAGAAGACGGAGGGGGGCGGAAGCAATCCTGATAAAATCTAGAGCCCCTCACCGGGCAAGTGGGGAACAACCTCTTCCTCCTGCAGATGTCAGGAATTCAGGAGAAACCCCCCTGGGCGGAGCTATGCGGCTTCTGCTGGGGGCAGGGCTGACCCCAATGGGAAAATCATCTTACGGAGATGTCAAGACCATCCAGGCCCCATTCGCCGTACTGTACCGCGTAGTACTCTAATCTAGCGATAGAAAGCTCCAGTCTTGTGCAGATAAGATGGGCCTTTGGGATCAAATGGGGCACAGAGCGATCCACGGCCCTTGCCGAGTTGGATCACAGGAGTGTAACCACCAGGTCAACAGGGTTTTTCATTGCATGTGTTCTTTTCCGCTCACATCTTTTCACTATGCTGCCTTGTTCAGTGTTTTCACTGCGCCTTGAAATGCATAGATGTCTTGAAGAATTCAGGGGGGTCGGGGATCAGCTTTCTTCTGGCTATTCTTTCGCAAGCTACCCAGGTGTTTCACCTGGGGCCTAGCGATCTCAAAGGTCGTTCCAGGTTGGGACCCTTGCAACATGTCGAGTGAAACTTGTTCAGCAGACAGTCAGAGTTGCACAAAAAACGCAGGGTTTAAGTGCATGATGACTGATGATGGTCATTGAATGTCATTGATGTGATTGATGATGATTGATCAGTTGAGCAAAGCAGTGCTTGAAGAGACCGGTGACATTTCCTCTCAGAGTCATTTGTTGATCTCAACTGTGGGTTGGGATTTGTGTGGCCCTTGGCGTCAACAGGAAGGGTACTGTGGATGTGTCAATCATTTCTTGAACCTGGGGAAGCCCTTGGGCTGATGTTTCTCCAGATTTTTCCAGAAAACTCTTCAAAAAATGGGCCACTTGCTAAAATGCAACAAGTTGAAAGGGCAATTCCTGCATGAATCCGACGGGCCCACATGATGTTTACCGCGCCTGTTTTTTGTGCTTCAGATGACATGAATAGTTTCTGCGTTTGCAGAGTGGACTTTCTAAGATGTGTTTACTTGAACCATTAAGAAATGATCGGTTGATGCGTTAATCACGAAAGCTAGCGTCAGCTAGCTGGAGTCTTCTTGCTTTAGCAAGTATTGGGGGGGCTGCTCAAGGACATCACGTGATTTTTCACGCGAAAGGGGGCCCCCCCCCTCCCCCACCACCACCACCATCACCACCATCATCATCATCATCATCGTCATCATCATCGTCATCATCATCGTCATCATCATCGTCATCATCATCGTCATCGTCCTCTCCATCGTCCTCGTCCTCGTCCTCGTCATCGTCATCATCATCATCATCATCGTCGTCGTCGTCGTCGTCGTCGTCGTCGTCGTCCTCGTCATCGTCCTCGTCATCGTCATTGTCATCGTCATCATCATCATCATCATCCTCGTCGTCATCATCATCATCATCATTCATCATTCATCATTCATCATTCATCATTCATCATTCATCATTCATCATTCATCATCATCATCATCGTCATCATCATCATCATCGTTATTCAATTACATTTTATCATTATTGGCAATTATTGTCATTATCACGAAAGCTAGTGTCAGCTCGCTAGAGTCTTCTTGCTTTAGCACGTATTCCGGGGCTCCCCAAGGACATCACGTGATTTTTCCCGCGAAAGGGCCCCCCCCTGCCCCCTCCCCCATATATATCATTGTTATATATCATATATCAATATATCCTTGTTGCATCCTCGTTGGTACGAACAGTGCCGCGACACGATGATGACAGTCCCTCCGCAACTCACCTCTTCCCTTCCTTCTTTCTCCTACCCCGCTAGCTTTCGTCATCCACCCCCGGCCTCAAGTATTGAGGGGTAAAGGATGGTAAGGGGTGTTATACTAACTGGATCCAAGTGGCTTATTGGAGATTACAGTATCCAAACCCATAATAGGAACATTTACTGACCAACCAGTAGTATATATAACAAGTAAAATGATATGTTTTCATGGCTCGCTTGATCCCTGAAAGGAGATACCATGTCGAGTCTTCGCAAGCTTGCAGCTGCTGCTGTGTTAGCAGTTGCTGCGGCACAAGTTGTCAATGTGCCATTGACCAAGCGCGACCTGACCTACGAGCAGACCGTGGATGCCATTCACCAGGGTGCTGAGAGGTGGGAGGCCCGTTTGGATGGTGGCAAGGATGACCCCATTGTGATTGACGACTACCAGAACGCCCAGTACTACGGAGAGATTTCCGTGGGCACACCTGGCCAGAAGGAGATGGTGATTTTTGACACTGGATCTGCAAACTTGTGGGTGCCAAACACCAAGCCATTCCTGTCTCGGAAGAACATCTACGATCACTCGAAGTCCTCGACCTACAAGAAGAATGGCACCACCTTTGCCATTCAGTATGGGTCTGGTCCTGTATCTGGTGTTTTCTCAGCCGACACTGTGACCATTGGTGACTTGAAGTTGCAGGACTACACCTTTGCAGAGGTTGACAAGACGTCTGGCTTGGGCTTGGGATATCGTCTTGGCAAGTTCGACGGCATCCTGGGGCTGGGATGGGATTCCATCTCGGTGGGACATGTGCCAACACCTATGAATGCCTTGGTGCAATCTGGCCAGTTGCCTGAGCCAGTCTTTGCATTCTACCTTGGCAACAAGCAGCCAGGTGAGTTGGTCTTTGGAGGTGTTGATCCCAAGCACTACACCGGAAGCTTCTCCTTCGTTCCTTTGAGCTCTGAGTCCTACTGGGAGATCAACTTGGACGGCGTGAAGCTGGGATCAGACTCCGTCTCCAGCACCAAGAGTGCCATTGTGGATTCTGGTACTTCTCTCTTGGCAGGACCCAAGTCGGAGATCTCCAAGATTGCAACAAAGCTTGGAGCCAAGTCCGTCTTGGGCAGGGAGTATGTGGTGGACTGCAGTGCCAAGTTGCCAGACCTCACATTCACCCTGGGTGGCAAGGACTACACTTTGAAGCAGGCAGATTTGATCCTGCAAGCATCGGGTTCTCAGTGCATTTTGGGACTCACTGGTCTTGATGTGCCTCCACCCCGTGGTCCTTTGTGGATCTTGGGTGATGTGTTCATGCGCAAGTACTATGTCCAGTTTGACTGGGGCAAGAAGCGTTTAGGTTTTGCAACCGCAGCACAGGCCACGGTTGTCAAGATGCCATTGACCAAGCGCGACCTGACCTACGAGCAGACCGTGGATGCCATTCACCAGGGTGCTGAGAGGTGGGAGGCCCGTTTGGATGGTGGCAAGGATGACCCCATTGTGATTGACGACTACCAGAACGCCCAGTACTACGGAGAGATTTCCGTGGGCACACCTGGCCAGAAGGAGATGGTTATTTTTGACACTGGATCTGCAAACTTGTGGGTGCCAAACACCAAGCCATTCCTGTCTCGGAAGAACATCTACGATCACTCGAAGTCCTCGACCTACAAGAAGAATGGCACCACCTTTGCCATTCAGTATGGGTCTGGTCCTGTGTCTGGTGTTTTCTCAGCCGACACTGTGACCATTGGTGACTTGAAGTTGCAGGACTACACCTTTGCAGAGGTTGACAAGACGTCTGGCTTGGGCTTGGGATATCGTCTTGGCAAGTTCGACGGCATCCTGGGGCTGGGATGGGATTCCATCTCGGTGGGACATGTGCCAACACCTATGAATGCCTTGGTGCAATCTGGCCAGTTGCCTGAGCCAGTCTTTGCATTCTATCTTGGCAACAAGCAGCCAGGTGAGTTGGTCTTTGGAGGTGTTGATCCCAAGCACTACACCGGAAGCTTCTCCTTCGTTCCTTTGAGCTCTGAGTCCTACTGGGAGATCAACTTGGACGGCGTGAAGCTGGGATCAGACTCCGTCTCCAGCACCAAGAGTGCCATTGTGGATTCTGGTACTTCCCTCTTGGCAGGACCCAAGTCGGAGATCTCCAAGATTGCAACAAAGCTTGGAGCCAAGTCCGTCTTGGGCAGGGAGTATGTGGTGGACTGCAGTGCCAAGTTGCCAGACCTCACATTCACCCTGGGTGGCAAGGACTACACTTTGAAGCAGGCAGATTTGATCCTGCAAGCATCGGGTTCTCAGTGCATTTTGGGACTCACTGGTCTCGATGTGCCTCCACCCCGTGGTCCTTTGTGGATCTTGGGTGACGTGTTCATGCGCAAGTACTATGTCCAGTTCGACTGGGGCAAGAAGCGTTTAGGTTTTGCAACCGCAGCACAGGCCACGGTTGTCAAGATGCCATTGACCAAGCGCGACCTGACCTACGAGCAGACCGTGGATGCCATTCACCAGGGTGCTGAGAGGTGGGAGGCCCGTTTGGATGGTGGCAAGGATGACCCCATTGTGATTGACGACTACCAGAACGCCCAGTACTACGGAGAGATTTCCGTGGGCACACCTGGCCAGAAGGAGATGGTGATTTTTGACACTGGATCTGCAAACTTGTGGGTGCCAAACACCAAGCCATTCCTGTCTCGGAAGAACATCTACGATCACTCGAAGTCCTCGACCTACAAGAAGAATGGCACCACCTTTGCCATTCAGTATGGGTCTGGTCCTGTGTCTGGTGTTTTCTCAGCCGACACTGTGACCATTGGTGACTTGAAGTTGCAGGACTACACCTTTGCAGAGGTTGACAAGACGTCTGGCTTGGGCTTGGGATATCGTCTTGGCAAGTTCGACGGCATCCTGGGGCTGGGATGGGATTCCATCTCGGTGGGACATGTGCCAACACCTATGAATGCCTTGGTGCAATCTGGCCAGTTGCCTGAGCCAGTCTTTGCATTCTATCTTGGCAACAAGCAGCCAGGTGAGTTGGTCTTTGGAGGTGTTGATCCCAAGCACTACACCGGAAGCTTCTCCTTCGTTCCTTTGAGCTCTGAGTCCTACTGGGAGATCAACTTGGACGGCGTGAAGCTGGGATCAGACTCCGTCTCCAGCACCAAGAGTGCCATTGTGGATTCTGGTACTTCCCTCTTGGCAGGACCCAAGTCGGAGATCTCCAAGATTGCAACAAAGCTTGGAGCCAAGTCCGTCTTGGGCAGGGAGTATGTGGTGGACTGCAGTGCCAAGTTGCCAGACCTCATATTCACCCTGGGTGGCAAGGACTACACTTTGAAGCAGGCAGATTTGATCCTGCAAGCATCGGGTTCTCAGTGCATTTTGGGACTCACTGGTCTTGACGTGCCTCCACCCCGTGGTCCTTTGTGGATCTTGGGTGACGTGTTCATGCGCAAGTACTATGTCCAGTTCGACTGGGGCAAGAAGCGTCTGGGCTTTGCAACCGCAGCACAGGCCCAAGAATCTTCCGTGGTGGTCATTTAGAGTCCACATTTGCCAACTTTAGCTCTTGCCTCGGTCGGTTGATTTACGTTGTGTCAGTTCAGCGGAGCTGCTGAGCATTTTCCTGGGCGTTTCAAAGCTCGGAGTGGCCACAGCGCCACATAGAGAGGGCGGGCACGATTTGATGGAAGTGATGTTAAGTCGCGAGAAATTTCAATGATATGATACAATAATGTCATATAGTATATAGCATGTATATGAGCAACCGTAAAAACCCCGGCAATACTAAATATGTATTCGACGGACATTGGTTTATGGAAATTGATGGAAATTGTTACAAACACGAGGTAAGCGATGGGACCTTCCCAAATTAGCGATACCCCTTTTCAAGGTTATGTCATCATATTTCTCTAATATCCACATTAGCGATACCCAAATATCACATATTATTCATGGTTCATCACATATATATATATATAAATGCAGCAGCTTCCTGCAAGCGATACCCCCCAAGTTTACCATATATCATTATTGTACAAACGTGTGGTAAGCGATGGGATCTTCCCAAATTTGTGGATGTCTTTTCCGTGAACCTAGGGTTTTCACAATCGCTCATATAGCATGTGTTGATTTATTTTTGATTGAACTTTTGGTAAATACTGATGAACTGATGAAACGTGAGCAGAGTCTGCAGACAGCATGAACCAAAACATCTACAACTGCCGTGCTGTATCGTGCTGTTGTTTTTTTTTTCCCAGCCGTCCTACCCACAGAGAGCAAGCGCTGCTCAAAGCCAGCCTTTCCACTCCAATCTCTTCAGTGCAACCCATGTGCCGGTACATACAGTCTGACTTAACCATGAGAGGCCTTTGATCCAGAACAACCGTACATAATTTTTTGGACTTGACCTAACCACCACCAGGATCGCAAGATGGAAAGAGAGACACCAAGAGAGAGATGTTTCTGGGTCTCTGACCTGGCAATTGGCCCATGGTTGGCAGAGCACCGTAGACGCCAGTGCGGGGTGAACGCAAAAAGTTGAATGGGTTTTGCATGGTTTTGCATGGTTTTGTTGTTTTACTGGCCGGCAGAGTTCTTTGTAGATGACATTAGATGACCATCTTGTCAAAAGCCATGTTTGATCCTTTCGGGGAGATGATGCACTGACGGTCGCATCGGAGGTGCATTGCCGGACCCGTCCTTTTGGCCGTGGGACCAAGGCGCCGTTACAGCACAGCTTAGTGGTTTCATGGGTTTTTTACTTACTGGTGCGTTTTACGCAGGGAATTTTCGGGAATGATCCACAATAACTATCAATAATCATCAATAATCATCCCAGCAACCCCCAGTCCCATCCATTCCCGACGTAAAACGCACGAGTGATCCATCGGATTCCCAGATACCAGGTCTGGAGTATCCTACAATGCATCACATACCGATGTGCTATAGGTGCTATGATGCATGATGACGGTATTAGTACATATTAGTACCATGTTTTGATAATGTGACATGCCATGATATTTGCAGATTCTTTTCATGGTTTCTTTGAGCCTCATCGAAGCTCCGTCCTATACTCGGGCAAGATCTTTGAAAGTGGGGCCCAGAATCTGTAGTGTACCTAACTCATCCGAATTCGGCATCCATCATTATAATCCCATCATATCCCATCCCGTCGATCTTAGATCTTAGTCTGGACGGATGTCAGCCGCAGCTGTTACTCTCAGCCGCATGTCGGCGTCTCCCGGGATGCCTGTGGCGACCCGACCTGGACGGGTCACCATGGCTGGGAACACGAGCGCCTTGGCAGATTGGACGTAGCGGGGAAGTATAGTGAAGTATAGCCTTGTCATCCGTTTGGAGAGAACGGAAGGAAGACATTTTAGAAAACAAGGGTTCAGTGGTTCCCCAATGCTTCACCTCTGGAAATGTTTCGACCCAGATGGCTAGTCACTCACGGCCTCCGACTTGCTGTCAGCCTTTGTGCCCAATGGACTCACGGAACCTTTTGGAAAGAGATGGAAGGGTTGTTCCAGGGGTGCAGATGATGATTCCCGGATGTTCTCCACATTTCTCCGCCTCAGAAATTCCAGGTAGCCGACTTTTAAAACCGCTCCTGAAATTCAATCCCAGAGCAAGAGAGATAGAGAAACTGCCGTTGCATAGTGAAGATTCCATTCCCTACAGAATTATATGCATCATATTACATCAGAATTAGAATTAGAAGTTGGTGATTTGGGGAAAGGACCATAAAGAACATGGATTTTTGCTGAGTTTGTTGATTTTTGGATATTTGTTGGGTAGCCTTCCAAGCTGATCGATCCCTGACCCAGGGCTTTTCTGTCCAAGGCTCTGGGATGCGGTGACAATCAATCTTTGATGAGACCACCATCTCAGGGGCTTGGATGCCCTTGGGATCAATACCTACCATTTTTTTGGCGGATGAACATCCATTTACAATCATTGACAATCATTGAGCAGCTAAAAAATGATGTTCATCAGGGTACAGGGTTTTTTGTTGACCCATTCCCAGATCATTGTCGAAAAAACTCACGGATGTTTCTATCCAAAATTCGCCGGATCTTTCGGCCTTCCTGTGACCAAGACAGGTGGAGACCTGAGTTGGAGAAGTCAGCATCATTATCCCTTATCGTCTTCATCACATCCATCACAACAATGGTCTAATGAGACTAATGAATAATTAATACCAACATATACTAACAGTCATAACTATAACTCATAACAACAATCATAATAAGAACAGCAGTATTAGTATATAATATATTATAAGTATCCAAGAATGATAACAGAAAGTAATTTGATAATAGCTAAAACAGTCATAAATACTTTCTAAGCCACCATTCTAAATTCAAGAGCGAAACCACAACTCGTTGATTTTGGACTCTGGAAGATCACCTTCGGCGACTGATCGTGTGGCCAGGATGGCCGTTGCCTGTAGCTTTTCTCTCAGACCCATTGGCTAAGTGAGTTCTCTAGAAAGAAGGTTGCCAGGGATCTTATTGGAAGTATAGCCGTCATTGCCATCATTTCATCACTCGGTGGTTTCATAAAAAGGTCAAACTCTTCACTGCACAAGTGGATGCTGCGCCTTTTTCAGCTGAGGCGGCAAATATGGCGGAGCTTGAAGGATTTGGGGCTTTCCAGACGCTTGATTTCAGTTGAGTTGGGTGTTTCTTGAATTAGGGGTACCCCAAACCATTGGTTTTCCAGGGTTGTTCCGTTGGACATTTTCAATTTTGAGGATTTTGGAGCCCCCCATAATTGGCCAAGCCTCATAGCTAATTCGTGCATGTAACACATCAACAAATACGTGCATAGCCTTCTGTTCTGGGTTTGTTTGAAGATAAGGTACCCCTAAATCAGTGGGTTTATTGAGATTATTGTCATTTTCCTGTTTTTCAATAGCAATGTTGGGGGATACCATAGGATACCGCATTTTCCGACACATCCAAGTGGACATTGTTGGATATAGATCCCCATCATATCCCATTAAGATTTCATTAATATCCCTATTCTTGACGTCTAAATCTCCAATTCTGCACCTCCCATAAATCCCCTAGAATCCCTATTGTTGATGATTACCCTCCGGTAATCTTATAGATGATTTTCCCATTGGAACCTCCATTTCGCTCGGACACTTTTCCAGCTGGCCACGTTTGATTGTTAAAGTATAGCCATTGATATTTTATAAATACACCATTGGGATAATATAGCATTAGTATATATATATATACCATATTATACCATTATTGTCCATTATTATTCATTACTAACAATTACAATGATCATAATACCAACCATTATTAACCACAGGGTACTGTAAATCCTTCTGCACCAGGAAACCTTCTTCGAAAGTGGTTGACTTCGACAGCGCTTCGGGCCGTGCCTTGTCGTTGGAGGATTTCTACCACCTCGCACAGGCAGCGGAGATGCTGGAGAATCCCAAAATGTGTAGATCAGGTCCTCAGGAAACCATGGGTTTTCCACATGGACTTTCTATATCTATGTTAGTTTATTTGGAAGGGTATATATATATATATATTTATATATAATATATTATGTGTGGGTATGCATCTATATAAGTGTGTATTAAAAAATGTGTGTGTATATATATAAATATGATTGTATATATATATATAGAGAGAGTAATAAAGTCACATATGCATCAATCTATGCTGATCTATGGATAGATAACGTTTGTTTAAGAAAAGGGACATATATATATACATTTTAAAGTGTGTTTCTTTAAATCTATACCATTAAGTCATTAAGTTATATATATATAATATCTTTTGGATTCTTTTGGTTATATTGTTGGCGCAAAAAATGGAGGTGTGATGGGATTTCCAGCGACAATGGATGCGGGGTGTGAACCCCCCTGTTGTTTGCATTTGTTTATCAATGGCCGGTTGAGAAAAGGGCTAGACCCAAACATAGCAATATGATTGAAGAACAGGAATGACATGATAATCAACCATGGACTTTGGCGTGCGGTATTTGAGACTATGTTTTGTTGGATGGGAAATTGGACCATGACACCTAGAACTTGCTGGATAAAACAGGACATGTCACCAGAATCGGATATGGTTAGGTCTGCCATGTTCCTTCGAGAACAGCCCGCCCGACAGGAGCTTCACATGTCTTTCCGTGCACAGCGGCTGGTGTCGGTGTTTCATGCCTTGGATGTGAATCAGATTCCTGGCGGGGAAGTGATGGCTCAATGGGATACAGTACACCCAGTCTATATATGTCTATATGATCTCACATGTCAGTTACTATCTCCAGTTCTCTTCTGCAATATGCCCAGTGATTATAATATATTATAATACTGTAGCATGATGTGAACGAGTGAACGAGTGAACGACTGACCCCTAGGTTCAATTCCCTGGGACGTCCAACAATGTTCACCGATGTTGCCCTTCAACACGGGAAATCATCCGTTATGACCGTGTATCCACTCGTTTGGCAATTTGCAGGGGTTTTCTCATGATATGAGTGAATCAGCCCCACGGCTCAAAGACACGAGAAAAACCAGGGGCTCAGCACCAGTCACCTTCGCCATGCCACCCCGAGCAGCGGACAAGCCTTACACTGGCGAGGACAGGGGGAAGATGTCCTGTTCCCACCAGTTCTTCGATTCATAGTGGATACGGGAGTGCTCGCCCATTGAACAGCTATGAACAGCTAATTTTCAGATGGCTCAATGAATGGTGACTTCGTTTTCTAACAGCTAGTGGTACTGTATCTTTAATGTGTGATGAGATAATGAGATATGTTCACGGAAAACCATTGGACCATGACAAGCACACTGCCAGAGGATTTCCAGCCACCAGGAGTTCAAAGGTCAAGGCAGTGGAGCTGGAGACACGTTGGCGAAAGTGGGGCTCTTTGCGCCTTGGATTTCTCCGGAAAAAACGCGGTACAATTTTGATCGATTTTGATCGTTTGTTTGCGGTTTTGTTTGGGGTTTTGGACTCAACTATGTGCAAAGATTCTGGTGGATATTTGCAGACCTTCAAGACTCTGGAGAAATTGAAGTTGGAACTGCCACTCAGAAATGAGTTCCTTTGACTCTTAGGAGAAGCTCCGCCAATTCAATCAATTCATCTATCAAACATGCCTGGCACATCCTGGCACATTGGGGTTTCAGCTGGGGTTCCAGCTCAGCCTTCGAATGTGTTGAGTTTCAGGTGTTCTTCGTGTTCACACGTGCCGTTCATCCGACCGTCATCGATGCATCAAAGAGTGTCGACCCAGAGACAGGCCCGTGGCACATCGTGGCACAGTGCGTGGATGCGTATGGCAGGGGAGTCAAGCATGGATCTTGCAAGTAAACACATACCTTTGTGTGAGGTGTTCTGTCTTGACTTTTCAGGCTTGCAGATGTGCAGGAAATCATCATCCCAGGTCCCAGGTCTCATTATTGTTGAGGTTTTAGCCACACAATACCGATCGAAATGATTGAAACATGTGGTGTCATGAATAGTCGCAGGCATGCCACTTGGAAAAGCTTCACATATGTTTTCCACGAAGCGCAGGCAAGAAATACTTTGCCTACGGCAAGATGACCGTTGTTTTGGGTGAGACCGTCGTCACCATTGTAGTGGCACAGTTGATGTGTTTGGTCCTAGGTGGCCAGAAGCAACTTGGCAGTTGCCATTGGCCATTCTTTTCAGATAGGTCCGGCAACACTATTCCCATTGGCTGCTGCATGTGCTGCATGACGTCGCATAGACATTGCAGGCCGAGAATTGGTTTCTTGCAAATCTATGCAAATCTTACATCAAAGAGATCCCATCCCTTTTTTCATGTTAAAAACTGTTGAGTTACAACATGTTCAAACCATTTGAAACCATTTGAACCGCTGCAAATGTTCGGGGTTTGGTTCCGATCCGACCAAGGGAATGGCGGAAGATTTGGGAGCCGAAACCAATGAAGATCTTCTCTGTGATCGGCTTCCTGTACCCGAGCTCTGAGATGGGCTGAATGGACACGTACCCTATGGATCCCTATGGCAATTTAACCCATAAATGATAATGACAATTTTTTAAAGGTAAATCATTGTAAATCATTCGGGGCCATCTTCCACAGCATCACAGCTATGTTAGTTACCATACATATCCACACATGGCATTTTACATGTGGCCCTTTTCGTGGCAAATAATCTCAATCAATCCCAATTCCAAAGGGTTGTTTGCATGAAAAGTGTCCAGCTTTGAAATTCGTGTCACCCACTCTCAGTTTCCCACTCTCAGTTGGCTCTGAAGTTACTAAAGTTCGTGGCCATGGTGCTCCGTTTGCCCCTCTCCAGTGGGGCTGCTGGGGCTGTCCAGCTTTTGAGACCAGCATGGCGATCGGGGCCGCGGCCCAGCATTGATGCTATGAATCAGAGGGCCAGCAGATTGGCGGGGCAGGTCTTGGCTGCAGCTGCTGGTGACTTGCTGGTTTTTTGTTTAGCACATCTTTGAAGTTCAACTCAAACAGGGTTTTGGATTCTCCAAGAATCAAGGGTTTTTGGATGGGTTTGGGATGATAGTTACCAAATGTTACCAACTTAGATATCATTAATAAACTATAGATGCTATAATCGATCAATATAAACACCATTAAATCCCATTAAATCCCCATCGTTGTTGGAAAAAAAATCCATGTCACTTCCCTGGCACCTAGGCTGCCTCGTTGCGGGGCAGACCTCCCGGCTCCGATCCACACCGGTGCACGGCCGCCGAGCACGGGGGGAAGTGCTGCGCTGCCACGCCGCGGAGGGTCCGGAGAAGTACCCCCCTGCGGTGCCGGCGCTGGACGGTGGGTTCAAACATGGGTATGGGTCAAAACCTATTATAATAATAATTCTAATGGGATGAACATCCATTTACCAGCTATTTTGGGGTTCACCAGGGGTACAAGGTTTTGACACACTGCCACATGACTTTTGTCCAATAAACCACGAATGAAAACCCAATGCTCGACCATGTTTTGAATATCTGAAAGTTGGTAATTTGAAAGTTGGGGTTGCCCAAACATCGGGGATTCATTTATATTGATTTACCGCCATTTATATCGGCAATTTGAATGAAGGACATGAGGTTTCAACAAACAAGCCCATCATGGTGATGCACGAAGAAACATGTAATTAATTAAGATTAATTAAGGGGGATACGTGTGAGGACATGGCATGCCACCAACAAGAATTTGGGTGGACTGATTCCAAAGATTGACTAGCAGACCATAGCGGCAGACAGATGCTTATGATATCTTATTATTCATTTCCATTTCAGATATTTCAGAATCCCTGGGATGAGTTGAAACTGCGGAGAAACCTGGGGCATTGTGATCCTGATGTTGGCTGGTGCCATGCAGTACCCGCCCTTTGACCCACATGTGGGGGTGCCTTCTTTTTACCCTGCGTTCTTGTTAGCACATAGCACATACGTTCAGAGAGAATGCATCCTAAGTTACTAAGGATGTCTCCAAGATCTGTGGACATTTGGAAAATATACTTGAGAGGCGTCTTCTACTGATTGGAGATGTAAGAATGTAAGATGATAGTTTTCAAGGTGAGTGTAAATATGTTATTTTCGATGCTGCTGCTATTCTCAAAGTTTTCCAATTATAATTTATGAATAATTATGATGTCCCCAACAATTCGGAATTCCCTTAAGTATCACATCCAGCCTCCAGGTTTCTTCTATATCGATCTCTCTTTCTCTCTCCACATTATATATATATACAATTTATTTTGTACATTTATATTTAAACAACATCATATAATTAATATTATTATGAAAATTATGCACATATTTAACATCAATTATGAACATATTTAACATCCCCCGTGTTCAACTTGACATTTGTCTCAGGTCATCGTGGGCGGCGGCCGCCTGGGTGAGGCCTTGGCCAAGATGGGCCTAGGCGACGACGTGATTCTGCGCCGCGGGGAGGCCTTCCCCAGCGACGCGCCCAGGGGACCGATCTACGTCTGCACCCGGAACGACGCCCTGGAGGCAGTTATCGCCTCGGTGCCCGAAGATCGGTGCCTTGGAGATCGGTGCCTTTTTTTGGGTCGGATGATGGATGTTGGAAATGGATGGACATGGAACAACTTAACATCTAATTTTTGCCCATTGGTCTGGGGAGAACAGAGGGGTCATCATATATCATCATAAATATACATAATATACATAAATATTAATATATCCAAACACACGCACACTAATATATATATATATATATACATACACATATTTTGAGGATATCAATGATACCAATGATATACATATATATATATATATCTATCGTTAACATTCAGTGACCATCTTTCGGAGATAGCTTCCAAGTACATCCAGATGTTCATGAGGTTCTCATCCAGATCCTTTCCGAATCCGCCGCCCAGCACTTAAGGCACGAGGACTTGATTTTCGTCCAAAATGGAGTTTTAATGCCTTTCCTGGAAGAGAAATTGAAGCCAGGTTTGCCCCTGACCATCCTCTTAGTCCCTGGGCTGAGGGCTGACTGTGCAGATCTTTTTTTTCCATAAGTTGCCTGTGGAAGGGTTGGGTTGATGCATTTTAGTATACACTGCAAGAAGTATCTTTGAGCATTGACCACATAGGTCCTAGGTCAGAGATGAGTTGAACACGCATCACTCGAAGCCTAGCCTGCCACGCTGGCAGGTTTACTTTGCCGTGGCCAAGAAAGGAGAGCCACCGTTGGATGGCAAGACTGACACGGACCCAGAGGGCTTAAGTGCGGTGAATGCTGGAGGGAAATGGGCCAGAGAGGTTCATTGGAGACTCACTTCCAGCAACTTGAAGCATGGACCCCGCGAGAAGAAAGAAGAGTTTCATGGAGTTTCTTTCCAAGATGTTGAAGGCAATATAAATCATATAGATCATATAGTGTGCAGGTTCGAAACGGTTCCTCTATTTGGGGATTGCGGGATTGCTTTATATTGCATATATTGCTATGATCTTTGGTGGAAGGGAGGATTTTAATACCGGCTTCAGAAGCCGGCTGGAGGGGGTTGACTGCTCATCAAATCTCAGGCGATTTAGCCTGTCGAATCTTGCGTGACATGGAGTTTCAGCAAGCCTATTGGGAGAAGAACTTGTGGATTGCTGCTTACATGATGGTTGGTGCTCTGCATAAGTGAACCTTGGCAGTTGACATGGTGAGTCAAACATTGGCAATGGGAGAATCGAAAAACATCTGATCCAAATTAGGGATGTCCCATTGCTTGCTTTGATTGCACGAGGGTTTAATTGCTCATTTTATTCTGTTGCCCAGTTTTCATGATTCCCATGTGATTATCTGTGATTGTTCCTCCATGTTTTCCTTGATTTGCTGCCTGGTTTCACGCATATTTGTCCAATCATTTGTCCAATATTGATCAATATCGTCCAATCATTTTGCCGAAGAATTATAGTAATTTCATCATATTTCATCCATTTTGATTCCTTGAAACAGTCACCCAAAACTGCTCGGTGGCAGGTACCGTGGGCGAGGTGGAATCTAAGTACCGCAGCGAAGTGGATGAGTTGTTGGTACAGCTGGCCACGGCCGTGTCCTCCACCCATGATGTGACCTGGGAGAGGCGGGGCTTGGAAGTTTGGGTTATGATATGTTTGGGTTATGATGGCTGTAAGACTATGACGTTCTATTTTTATCTATTTGTTGATGTGTGATTTCATCAATTTCATCTATATTTTCTGTTGTACCCTTCGGTAGTCGAACATGGTAGTGGAAAACTCCCTATGTCTAATAGGACAATTCTCCATCAATCGCCAGGTTAGGTTACCAGAGCGGGCAGAACTGGCAAGAATTGGACCTATACAGGGTGGTCCCGGTTCGTTTTTGGCGATTTCGATTCGATTTTTTACAGAAGGAATTGATTCCCTGAGAATTGGCCTTCGATTCCGCCTAGTGCGATTCGATTAACGATTCGATTCGGAACGATTCGAGTCCTGCGGGGAGTATGTGCGTTAGTAAGCGATTCTTGATTAATATCAATTCGTTAGCTTGCGATTCAATTTCCGATTTGGATTCGTCATTCAAGTTAGATTCGATAGCTTGCGTTTCCATTCGTGGTTCGATTCGATAGCTTACGTTTCTTTTTCAATATACATTTATTTATTTTTATATATACATACAAATGCATACATAAGGAGACATACATACATATATTAATAAATATATGTAGATATTAATTTATATATGAATATATATTATATATTTAAATATACATAAATAATATATATATATTCATATATAAATATAAAATTTTACATTTTATTCATATAGAAATATACGTGTTTACATTTCTGAAACAAAAGCAGCTTCTCGCAGCCTTTTCGGGCGGCGGGCCGCGGCGATCCCTAGGAACGTTGGATCTTTGACAGGCGTGGGAACATTTGCGGTCCAGCAAACTTGTGTGGAATTCAAAGCTTCTATGATGCACCTCGGATATCCAGGGCAAAATTCACAGTTTCAGACCTGCAGAAGGGTTAGATTATGCTATGTAGGCATGTAGGTACTTAGGTACATATGTATGATAGGATGCATGTATGGATCTATGTGTTTTTGCATATGGATGCATAGGGTTCAAGGCTTCGTACGTAGGCATGTGGAATGCGACATGGAGCCGTAATTCTACAAATCTAATTATGATGCCAATAATATCGAATGCACATCCCAATACCCCCCGAATACAATGGACGGTGATGGAAAAGTGAGTTCATTTCTAACACAGTCTTTTGTATGATTGGCTTTCCTCTCCCCAGTGGGCACAATCGAAGCCTCGGATGAGGTTTCAGAGGAGTTTCATACCAGTTTCAAACACTCAGAAGGGACATGTTTGGAATGCAAGTTTGTTTTCCGGTATACAGGTGTTGTATATATAGGAGCCGTTGCCAGAAACAATACACATATATACATAATAGATATTCGTATCTTAGATTTTCAGTTATATATATAGATAAGTTCAGTGTGAGAGATGAGCCCACGTATAACATATCTAGAAGTTAGAGACACATTCGTAAAATGGTCCATTGTGTTAAGTCAGTCTATTTGTTTGCAGCACGATTGGGTGAAAGGCTTTTTTTGAAAACCAACTTGGTGAAAAAGGAACTTGCCCCTTGGATTTCCAGGGCAGCTTTGGACCTCATCCATGAGAATTCTGAGAGGCTTGCAGCGAATCCGGACCGAATCCGGCCCCGACAAGCAGAATCCATTGATTTGTTTCTAGCCGGTGAACACCTCTAATAGCAGCCATGTGACCTCCACACAGTGAGCGTGGTTAAGCACCCCTCCTCTGATCTCTCTTGTCCTAGATTCTTGAGCAGAAAATGGGCAGCAATGTAGGCGATCTCAAGCAGAAAGTAGGTAGAAAGTAAGTTCGAACAGATCTCTTGCAGCGAATCCGGACCGAATCCGGCCCCGACAAGCAGAATCCATTGATTTGTTTCTAGCCGGTGAACACCTCTAATAGCAGCCATGTGACCTCCACACACTGAGCGTGGTTAAGCACCCCTCCTCTGATCTCTCTTGTCCTAGATTCTTAAGCAGAAAACGGGCAGCAATGTAGGCGATCTCAAGCAGAAAGTAGGTAGAAAGTAAGTTCGAACAGATCTCTTGCAGCGAATCCGGGCCGAATCCGGCCCCGACAAGCAGAATCCATTGATTTGTTTCTAGCCGGTGAACACCTCTAATAGCAGCCATGTGACCTCCACACAGTGAGCGTGGTTAAGCACCCCTCCTGTGATCTCTCTTGTCCTAGATTCTTGAGCAGAAAACGGGCAGCAATGTAGGCGATGTCAAGCAGAAAGTAGGTAGAAAGTAAGTTCGAACAGATCGCTTGCAGCGAATCCGGACCGAATCCGGCCCCGACAAGCAGAATCCATTGATTTGTTTCTAGCCGGTGAACACCTCTAATAGCAGCCATGTGACCTCCACACAGTGAGCGTGGTTAAGCACCCCTCCTCTGATCTCTTTTGTCCTAGATTCTTAAGCAGAAAACGGGCAGCAATGTAGGCGATCTCAAGCAGAAAGTAGGTAGAAAGTAAGTTCGAACAGATCTCTTGCAGCGAATCCGGACCGAATCCGGCCCCGACAAGCAGAATCCATTGATTTGTTTCTAGCCGGTGAACACCTCTAATAGCAGCCATGTGACCTCCACACAGTGAGCGTGGTTAAGCACCCCTCCTCTGATCTCTCTTGTCCTAGATTCTTGAGCAGAAAACGGGCAGCAATGTAGGCGATGTCAAGCAGAAAGTAGGTAGAAAGTAAGTTCGAACGGATCTCTTGCAGCGAATCCGGACTGAATCCGGCCCCGACAAGCAGAATCCATTGATTTGTTTCTAGCCGGTGAACACCTCTAATAGCAGCCATGTGACCTCCACACAGTGAGCATGGTTAAGCACCCCTCCTCTGATCTCTCTTGTCCTAGATTCTTGAGCAGAAAACGGGCAGCAATGTAGGCGATGTCAAGCAGAAAGTAGGTAGAAAGTAAGTTCGAACAGATCTCTTGCAGCGAATCCGGACCGAATCCGGCCCCGACAAGCAGAATCCATTGATTTGTTTCTAGCCGGTGAACACCTCTAATAGCAGCCATGTGACCTCCACACAGTGAGCGTGGTTAAGCACCCCTCCTCTGATCTCTCTTGTCCTAGAGATTCTTGAGCAGAAAACGGGCAGCAATGTAGGCGATGTCAAGCAGAAAGTAGGTAGAAAGTAAGTTCGAACAGATCTTTTGCAGCGAATCCGGACCGAATCCGGCCCCGATAAGCAGAATCCATTGATTTGTTTCTAGCCGGTGAACACCTCTAATAGCAGCCATGTGACCTCCACACACTGAGCGTGGTTAAGCACCCCTCCTCTGATCTCTCTTGTCCTAGATTCTTGAGCAGAAAACGGGCAGCAATGTAGGCGATCTCAAGCAGAAAGTAGGTAGAAAGTAAGTTCGAACAGATCTCTTGCAGCGAATCCGGACCGAATCCGGCCCGGACAAGCAGAATCCATTGATTTGTTTCTAGCCGGTGAACACCTCTAATAGCAGCCATGTGACCTCCACACAGTGAGCGTGGTTAAGCACCCCTCCTCTGATCTCTCTTGTCCTAGATTCTTGAGCAGAAAACGGGCAGCAATGTAGGCGATGTCAAGCAGAAAGTAGGTAGAAAGTAAGTTCGAACAGATCGCTTGCAGCGAATCCGGACCGAATCCGGCCCCGACAAGCAGAATCCATTGATTTGTTTCTAGCCGGTGAACACCTCTAATAGCAGCCATGTGACCTCCACACAGTGAGCGTAGTAAAGCACCCCTCCTCTGATCTCTCTTGTCCTAGATTCTTGAGCAGAAAACGGGCAGCAATGTAGGCGATGTCAAGCAGAAAGTAGGTAGAAAGTAAGTTCGAACAGATCTTTTGCAGCGAATCCGGACCGAATCCGGCCCCGATAAGCAGAATCCATTGATTTGTTTCTAGCCGGTGAACACCTCTAATAGCAGCCATGTGACCTCCACACACACTGAGCGTGGTTAAGCACCCCTCCTCTGATCTCTCTTGTCCTAGATTCTTGAGCAGAAAACGGGCAGGAATGTAGGCGATCTCAAGCAGAAAGTAGGTAGAAAGTAAGTTCGAACAGATCTCTTGCAGCGAATCCGGACCGAACCCGGCCCCGACAAGCAAAATCCATTGATTTGTTTCTAGCCGGTGATCGTAATTCGGCAGATCCAATTACGATTCCAATACTACCGAATTGCGGCTGCACTCATGTAGGTATGTAGGTGTGTATGTATGTATCTATGTAGCTTTGGTATGTAGGCGTTTTTAACTCAAACCTGCATCTACCAGCCTTTTTTTTAATTCGAACCAAAAAGGAAAAAAACATTGAAACTGCTTTGAAACCACTTGGAAACCCTAGGAAGCTAGAGCTCTGAAGCTCTGGCTCATATGTAGGTATGTAGGTGCTTTATGTATGTATGTATGTTTGTAGTAATATAGGTATCTATGCAGGGTTGCTATGTAGCCGTTTGCAATTCGGTTAAGTTGGAATCGCAATTCGGCATATTCAATTACGATGCCAATACTGCCGAATTTTGGCTGCACTTGTAGGTGTGTATATGTATCTATGTAGCTTTGGTATGTAGGCGTTTTTAATTCGGTTAAATTGGAATCGTAATTCGGCAGATCCAATTACGATTGCAATACTACCGAATTACGGCTGCACTCATGTAGGTATGCAGGTGTGTATGTATGTATCTATGTAGCTTTGGTATCTAGGCGTTTTTAATTCAAACCTGCATCTACCAGCATTGTTAAATTCAAACCAAAATGAAAAAACATTGAAACTGCTTTGAAACCACTTGGAAACCCTAGGAAGCTAGAGCTCCTATGTAGCCGTAATATATGTATCTATGCAGGGTTGCTATGTAGCCGTTTGTAATTCGGTTAAATTGGAACTGATGTAATTGGTTTCAGGTAGATTTTAACTACATCATGAGTGTAGAATCGAATTTGGTATACTGCTCATCTTGGTCAAGCTCTGGAACTCGTTTGAACGCAGCATATCTGCTGCATACGGCTATTATACGGCTCATTTTGGTCAAGCCCTGTAGATGAGCCGTATACTGGCCGTATACAGCAGCTCCAGGTACGGACGTAATTGGTTTCAGGTAGATTTCCTTTAAATCGGATTCGGAAGCTCCATCTAGGTTGTTATTTGGGTCTGAAACAGGTCTGAAACTCATTGGAACCACCAGTCCCGCCAGCGATTCGGACCCGTGTGCTGCTACGTAAGTGTCATGAGTGTTGATAACTAGCTTAGGTGACATTACTGACTCATTGCTAATCCCACTAATACGGATGAATACTTAGCTAGCCAAAATTCGCGCGTGTCCAAGATGAGCCGTATACTGGTCGTATACAGCAGAAAGTCTGAGTTGTAGTCGGTTCTAAGGCTGCACCGAGATGAGCCGTATACTAGCCGTATACTAGCCGTATACAGCAGAGAAGGTCCCAAACGGATGCTCTGCAAGTGCTGCTTTCTAAGGTTTCAGACTGCTTTCAAACTGGTTTCACATGGGCAAGCTGGTTTCAATTAGTTTTTAATTGTATGACAGTTTGAAATCACCTTGAAACCTTAGAAAGCAAAGCATGGAGAGCATCCATCCGTTTGGCAACCCTTGAGATAGATCCCTTTGACAAAGAACAAAGAGAATATTCATCGGAAATCAATTGC
>CAMXCT020004104.1:0-45957 GCA_947184155.2 Cladocopium goreaui | reverse complement strand
TGCTTTTTTGCGTTGCCATGGATCCAGTTTTGACCTACCTTAACCTAATCCCCGGCATGCTGACAGTTCAAGGATATGTTGATGACACCACGATGGTGGGAGATACTGCAGCAGGCATGCAATGGCTCTCGGATGCCTGGCAAGCTTGCCTCCGCTTGAAACCCGCTGGCATCCAAATAGATGAACACCATTGCTGGCGAACCAGCGGGATCAATATGCATGCAGCTAGCTCCGGTCAGATCGACCAATACCCTCCATTAAACTGGGCACAAAGTTTACCAGGACATGCTACATTGCGGCAGGCCTTGTCTCGCAGAGCCGGATATAACACCACCACCATAGTGTGCCGAGCAAACTTGTTTGTGTGTCTCACCCCAGCGGAGGTTGATTTAATATTAGCCGGAGGGCATCTTGCTAAAATTGACCCACTCTTCCTAGTACAGTGTGGTTGTTCTAACAAGTGCAGTGTACTGTTTAATCACCCTGCTTCCCATAGCACTCTGAATGCGCTAGAACGTTCCGACTGGGGAGCCCACCTCATTGAAGGAAAAACTACAGCGCTGGGTTTGCTCCTATATGGTAAATATACCCGTAGTCATCAAGGGTGGACCCCAGTAGAGGAACTTGTTGGAACACAAGCCATTAACCCCAAGGCCATGTCCAAAGCTAATCATCGGCTTGCGCTTTTCGCCACACCTGCTCACTCTGTAGTGCAAAGAAGCCTTGCCAACAACTGTTTTATTTTGTCTCTTAATATTTACCAAAGTACATACTTTGGCTTTACTCCGGACGACATCAATTTATACCAACAACGCTCTGCTAAACTTATCCTTGGCAGACCATGGCTGGCCGCACGATATCTCCCACACATATTTCGGTGGTTAGGTATTGCTCCTGCACTAGACCCAGCGGTCACACTCACTGCAGCGTGTTTGGGTTATTGGCTTAGACAGAATGGCTCTACCGCCTTTCTCTCACCGGGGTACCCGGATGTAGGGACAAGGCAAGGAGCGGTTGTCCAACGCATCTTCCGCACATGGATTCCCCTGCTTGGAATTGACACAGTCGGCAACTTGTTACGCATAACTGCAGAACAAAACACCAGGAAAACACACTTCCAATTCCTCCGCCAGCTGAAACTCAGACTTTACGAAGCCATCCAAGTGCATGCATTACAATATCTACAGTCTAGAGTAAGCTTACAACTCCTACCAGGCGGGGTATCGTGGGCTTGGTTGACCCATTTAGCCACAGTGCCTAAACTTGCTGTTAATGGGGTTGCGCGCTTTGCGGTCTTGCGGTGGGCAGTGAATGAAGATGACGATGAATGCCTGCGACTTCGAGTTGCAGGCTCGCTGCAGGCTGAGCAGCCATGCCAACTATGTGGAATTCCTACCCGGCTGTACCCACTTGGATTGAATTTTGCCCCAGCCTGTGAGAAATGCTGCCACGACCACGATATTAATGCTACCACTCTGTACAGTAGTGAGAGATGGGGAATCCCGATCGCATCCCCCTGGCATGCCATCGCGGAATCTGCTGGCTCTTTCCATATTCCTGCCTCGTGGCGTGACCGTGCACGCGATCTCGCCCCTTGCGTAGCGTGCGGGCATGGAGACAATTCCTCTCAACATTGGGCTCGTTTCTGCATAGTGCCTGTCCTAGTTGCCAACACCTTGTCACCCTCCCCCGATCCAGTGAAATCGTTGGACCAACTAGCCCGAGTCAACACAGCTGGATGCGTGACCGCGAGCCACATTCTGCATCAGTTCCGCCGACTCTTGCTTGAGCATGGAGGCATGCAACACGCGCCATCTTCAGTTCCCCTGAGTGTCGCTGAATGGCTAACCCGCCTACATGACAATGCTCTACAGGCAATCCCAACTCGCTTCCTCCCGGAGCTTGTCTCTCCCGTCAGACCCCAGAGTGCCAACGCAAACAACCAAAATCATCCGTGCCACATGCAAACCGCCGCCAATGAAGCAGTGACTCTCCACTCTGCAGCACTTCCCGATCTAGTTTGCACAGCTATTACACCCATTGCCCCGGATCAGCCTATCGCTGTCCTCCCCCTTGGACATCCATGGCTTAGCCTCATTGCCCCAGCACGAGCCCGGGTTGCTGGATTCCGCCCTAATGCTAAGATTGCACCAGCCTGCCCCAACTCGCCTGATTCCTTCTGTACTGTTACAGCTCTTCAATCCATCAGTCCTAATGAATTGATCTTAGCAATTCCCCCCGATGATACACCATCCGAACCCTCGATACAGATTGTAGGCCAATTCGATGGCAGTTGTATGCACGAAGATGAATTGGGAGGAGCTGGATATGTTGTCTATTTCATAGACGGTGGCCGGTCTCGCGTAATTGCATGTCGGTCAGTCGCTCTGCCGTATTGTTCAGATAATATAGAAGCAGAAATCATGGCCTGTTTGTATCTTGTTGAAGAAGTTGCTGTTGTCGTTAAGCAGCGTTTATCGAGCCGCGGCCTGACGCCCAAGGTAGTCATCCAAGGGGACATTCTCCCTGTCATTAAGTACTTTCAATTTGCGGGCCGTCTTCGGAGGATAGATATGCACCAACCATTGGAAAGCATCCGTTCAACCGTGAGTCTGCATCTCCCGGGTAGTCTATTCATATACCTGCCGAGAGTGGCCAACGGCATAGCAGATGACTTGGCTGGACAAGCCACCCAGTTCCTGTTGGCTAAATATAGGCGCAACCCCGCTACCTTCAATCGGAATGCTGGACCGGTGTCCATCAAGCCATCATTCCCAACGGGCCTCTTTCAGGTCGGAGGCTTTCACATTCAAAGTTTTGATCAAACCTGGAGCCAGCCCATACTTACCCTAGTAGAGAGGCCCAGCATTGATCACGGTCTTCTCCGAAAACATGTGACCCTCCACCCCCATCACCGCCAGCTGATCGAATCCTATCTCTCTCCGTGTCTCCCGCAAAACTGCAGTATTGAAATTGACTATTCCCCCAAAGCTGCTGACAACTACGGACGAAGATATTGCTGCACCATAGGAGGCCAGCGACTACCGCGTGCTGCCAGGCTGTTATTGTTCGGACAGAATCACTGCGAAATTGACCTCAAAGGATCTTTCTATGAACTTGTTCGACGCCTGGGACTACGTTTTGCGCCCGATTTGGTACCCCTCCCAACCATCGATGAGTTCCGCGCGCAGCTAGCCCGAGACCCCTATATTCAGAAAGTTGAAGCAGTCTGCCCTGGCACCATCAAGCAACTCCCATTGAGAATTATCAATAGCTCCCTAGCTGCTACATACCGATATCTCAGTTCTCTGGTTGATGACTCCCCCAGTGCGAGTGTCAGCGCAATCCTCTGCCAACTCGAGTCTCTAAGTACAACCCTGACAACTCAGTTGCTACCGCGTTTCCGCCCAGGTTTCCTGGTCAACCATAATGACAGCGCTTTTCGATTGCTAGAGCACTTTGAAGCCACAATTGTTGAGGACACCATTCGTGCACTTATTGCCCGCCACCCAACACAATCTTTGGTGTGGCTACACGATGGTTTCTTGGTTGCTCCCCCGCCCCCTGAACAAATGCTAAGGCAGATCGAAAAAGAAGTTCTATCCAATCATCAGCTTTACCTTGGTCAGACATGGTTTAAAGTTACCTCCCTTAGCACAGCACGCGAGGCATATGTAGACACCCTCAAGCATACCGCCAGTAGCCATGCCCTGTCCCTCACCCGTCGCGCACCCCACAGCTCCCAACGTAAACACCGCAGTGCTCAAGGATCGCCCCATATCTGCGCCACGCCTTTGGAAGCCCTTGCCAAACTGCGTGCTCGACGCGAACGCCCGACGGGAGTGAGTTAAAATCAAGACCAACCCTAAGACCTAGCCTACCACTCCCCAGGCAGCTTTAGGCTGCTGCAACGTAGTTATTGCTGATTGAAACCAACTGTTCACAGGTAGCCCTCATCAGCTCACTACCTTATCTGTACCCACCCTCTGCCGAGTTAGTTCTCATGCCTCATGTACATTGGTCTTGTCCGGTGGGGTTGGCTCCCAGGGGTACCCTGGGTAGCCCTCCCCACCTTTGCAAGACCCATGGGGACATCATAATACTAAACCCTTAGCCTCGGGTAGTCAATGACCCATTCCCCCACTCAGCTAACGAGCCCAAAGAGGTACATGCGCACCAGTTTTAACCTGGAGGATTTCAAAATAAGGACGACGATTTGCGGCCCACTAATGATATGGCACTGCAAGGGATTAAGTAGTCCTGTGGAGAAGACCCAGGGTCAGCCGTCCGCGGAAACTCAGCCAAGCTCAAATACCAATCTGCAAATGCTAATTGATTGACAGGCTGTAGTAACTGCTCAATACGACTATGTCCACCTCCCAGTTGACCAAAAGTCCATCCCGCAGCATCGCTTCACTATGCTTTTACCTCCTGTTTGCCTCTTTCTGGGTGTTCAGAGGAAATCAACCTCCCACCCTGGGGAAAAGGTGGGGGGGGGAAAAAAAAAAACACTACAATACTCTCTGTACTCCAGCTCCTTAGCAAACACAGGCATCGTAAAGCATCGTGTGCAACATTTTGCCCTGAAAGGATGGATTAAAAGTGAGATCATCGCTATGTAACTGCCATACGACCATTTCTGTTCCCAAGGGTACCTTGGGTAATGGAGAAACATTTTCAGTGACCCGCATCGAGTTGCTAAGGCTCCTTCGGACCGATATAAAATACGTCAAAGGCAGTTGTAGCTTGTTGCTGCCCTTGAATCCCGTTTGCCGTCTGTCCGTAGATAAGTCCTGTCCCATACTATATATTCGACCCTCCGATCTACCTGCGCATTGTTTCCATGGCACATGAAGTTTCAAGGTGCGTTTTTGGAGTCATTAGCTTCGGGTCGTCCTACTCGAGTGCCATACTCATTGTTTCCCTTTCGAATGAAGCATTTCTTAATAATAACGAATGGATGACCTTTCCCTGCTCACGCTCAGACGCCAATAAAAGCTGGGTAGTTACTGATGACACGCATGTCCCAGGAAAAGATATATCTTCTCCGCTTTAACCAGCATGGTTACCCTCAACGCACTACCCAAGCGTTCAACCCCTCATCTCCCACATAGTAGCTAACCCTGCGAGTGGATGTGGTAAACGGGCCCAATGGATAAAGGTTGCTCCCAGAAAGAACTGTTGCCCACTTGTTGCTTGTCTAGATTATCGCATCAAAGAGGGCCTTTTTCCTGATAGTTATTGCCCTGTTGGCAGCATCGCTAGGCTGAGCAACACTTTTGCTTAGGGTCCTTTTTCATTATATCATCCTGCCAACTGGCGCACGATCTTAAGTGAGTTGTAGAACTACCAACCACGTGGCCATAAGAAAAATTCCGCAGAATACTCCAATCCATGAAGGTTGCTCCAGGGTGATGGACTTCACTTCCCACATGCCACCGCTGAAGATCCTGAGCCATGCACCACCGACGCAGAACAGAGAAGTACCACGGTGACGCCCCCCTCGCGCAGTGTGATAGAGCCGGTAGGACATTATGTGCTGCCAAGTCAAAGTAGATAGTGCTCTCGCCGCCCATGGTACCTCATACTCAGAGCTTGATAGAGCCTCGAGTGCTAGCAGTTTAGGACAGCTGCTGTTCCCAAGGGTACCTTGGGTAATGGCGAGTCTCCAACTACCACTTTGAAATGCGGCACACTGTTCCGAACCGGCGTCAGCAAGTCCTAGCGCTGGTGTCCTGGACGGAGTTTAACCAGAGCAGCAGGCATTGGGTTGCGATAGCTCGCATACATGTGCGCCAAGTAGGCAGCTCGTGAACGGGCTTGCTTGTGTCTGCCAAGGCCCATGGCCTAAGGATCAGGTTTGTGGGCTACAAGCGTAGCTCCAAAATCCATTGGAACGGAGCAGCGCTAACTCCGTGGGCTTCAACGATCAGTGAAAAGTAGCTGGCCAGATTTTCTGGCAAATAATTTCTTGCACAAACCAGCCTCTCGGATAAGCCACCTTTTTGGACATCGCAAGATTTCACAACGAGGGTCAAGGACCATTTCAAATGTTGATGAAAGTACTTCCGCGCATCGATGAACTCAGGCCCTTTCGGATTGGTACAAGGCACAGAAAGGAGCGGTGGCTACGGTGAGATCTCCAGTTGCCGCATTTGAATCGGAATCGCCATCTGTCCGAAAGGAAGACGTGGAAAAACCTACCTTCCTAGACCCTCTGTTGTACTCGACAATTGTTTTTACCACATGGTCTCAATGTTCTTACCATGTTTCGGGCATCCCAGTTGGATGGTTTTGATTGCGAACCCTGTGCAAATACTGAGTGACCATTTAATTATTCAATAATTTTCAGAGGTTGATGCACTCTGTAGACATGCTGAAAGCAGTGGCTGCACTGGCTGGTGCTTCCTTGTTACTGTTGCCATGGTTCCTGCTAGCATCTTGACATTAACTATCACTGCTTGTCTACTTTTTTGGTTGCAAAGCTCAACAAATTGACCGCAAAATAATTTATCTCCCTGTAACCTAGAGGGACTAGACAGGACCTCAATTACTGAACACTGCTAAAGACCAAAAGTCTGCGTGAGATGGAAAGTTCACTCCCTTAGAGCAGCCCATTGTGCGTTAAGTAGGCAGCTCGTTCACAGGAGTGCTTGTTTATGCCAAGGCCCAGGGACCAAGGGAACAGTCTACTGGATACGAGCGGGGCATCTTGATGGAATTACGTCCCAGGGTCCAGACAACAGAGCAGCACTAACTCCAGGGGTTTCCACAATCAGAGCATGGTAGCTGTTAGTTCCTGTCTGTACAGGTATATTTTTTCCATGCCAGCCATTATCCCCCCTGCCTAAATTATCCAATTGACCAGGGGATGTATCTGATTAGGGCCGCCCACTATGCTTGTCAACCGTCCGCCATTCTAAGGTAATTATACCCCATCGGTGTACCCTCATCCCTGGTTCTGAGCCAAAGGGGTGCCTACCTAATCATTGGCTGCCCGTAAGTAGTTGTCTGGTTGATGGCACGGCACTAATACTACTACAGTATATAGTAACGGCTTAAACATTTGACCCTTTACTGCCACAGCCCAATCTAGGTCCCCCAGTATGATGGACGACACTTCCCTGTCCACGCTGTCAGATGCCAACAAATGCTGGGTAGTTATTGCTGACTCGCACGTCCCAGGGAAAGACATATCTTCTCTACTCTGACCATAATAGTATCCACCAGCACACTACCCAAGCGCTCAACTCCTAATCTCCCAATATCGTAGCTAATCCTATTGGTGGATGTTTCATTAAACTGGCCAAATGATTAGCGGTTGCTCCCAGGGATAATTGTTGCCCATTTGCCCTACGTCCGGTTTACCACATTGAGTAGGGCCCTGTATAACGATCTACATGACACACCCTGCTCTTGATAGTTATTGCCGTGTTGAAAGCAGCGCCATGCTGAGCAAACGCCTATGCGTAGAGTTGTTTCTCACTATCACTGTCCCAGCCAGCGCACTACCTCTGCCTAGTTATAGAACTCCCATCAATGTGGCTATAAGAAATCCCGTGGAATCGTTAAATAAATGAGGGTCGCTCCCGGGTGATGGACATCACTTCCCACATGCCACCGCTGAAGCTCCAGGGCCATGCACCGCCGACGCAGGATGGAAAAGTACCACGATGACGCCTTCCTCGTGCAGTCTAATTGAGCCGATAGGACATCCGGTGCCGCCAAGTTCCAGTAGATAGTGCTCTCGCCGCCCATTGCACTTCATGTTCAGTGCGTAATAGAGCTAGAGTGCTAGCAGATTTAGACAGCTGCTGTTCCCAAGGGTACATTGGGTAATGGCGAGTTTTTTACTATTACTCTGGAATGCGATCCTCAGTTACAGGACACTGCCAAGGCAGGGTGTGCAACAGGCCTCGTGACGCAGCGCGTGCAACATGTTGCCCGGGGAGAACAGAGAAACTCCACGATGACGCCTCGCACGAGCAGGATAGTTGAGCTGGTAGGACATCCATAGCCGCCAAGTATGGGTAAATAGTGTTCTCGCCGCCCATTGCACCTCATGCTCAGAGCTTGATAGAGCCTAGAGTGCCAGCAGCTTCGGACAGCTGCTGTTCCCAAGGGTACCTTGGGTAATGGCGATTCTCCAACTCCCACTTTGAAATGCGGCACACTGTTCCAAACCGGTGCTATCCTAGTGTGCTGTCCTTCAGCCGCGCCGAAATAGCCTCTGCATCGCCCTCCAGAGATGGAGGCATGTAGCTGTGAAGATCTTTCGTTTTTTCAGCAAGTCCCTTGGCGATGTACAGCATTTCAGACCGTATTCGTGTACAGGGCAGCACGTAGCGCAACTGTGGACCATGGTCGTGCCTTAAACCAGCAGCTCTCCCTTTCCCCACCTCGTTCAACTTCTGCTTAGAAGTCTGCAGTGCCAGGTGGAGGAAACCATGAATGACCTGGACAACATAGGGTTTGATGACATAGGGTTTTCCCGCACTCCACCATTCAAGTACTCCCGCATGCCCTCACCCCCCGCTGTGCCCCTCACATCGCTAGGAACATGACACATGTGTCTGTTTTTCCTCTGCTGTTCCCAAGGGCACCTTGGGTAATGGTGAGGGCTCCATTTTCACCCTACCAGGTACTCATCTTTCATGGTTCATCCTCCTCATGACTGTCACTCTCTTCCCAATATCCCGGCCCCATCTATGCTACCAACATCTGTGCTCCTTGCTTCTGTCCTCCTCATTGTCCATTGCCTCTTGCCTATCTTGCACAGATTGCCACCTCCTCCTGTCATATGCTGCGGCTCCACCACGTGCCCCGCCCCGTGCTACTCACTCCGGTGTCATGAATCTCCTACTGAACCACAATACACTGCCCCCCCAATCCTGCCACCAGTCATATGTTGTACATCTCTCCTTCTGTTGAAGTGTCTGGTATTTTGTTGACTGAGCCTGGACCTAACATGACTCTCTCCGTCAGCAGCCATTGGTTCGAACTGTGAGGACACCGCACCTGCATAAGCCAGTGTTGCTTGGATCCTCACTTTTACTCAACTTCTAATTGCTCGCCCGTTCATTCTCCCTTAAGCCGACACGGGGTTCCCGTTGTTTGGCCCCTGCCCGTTTCCCGGTGTTTGGCCGCTGCCACGCAATAGCGAGTGGTTCCTGTCGTTTGGTCCTACAAGCCGTGCAACTGCCTCCACTCTGAAGAGTGCTGCCACTGCAGGGTACCTGCTGCTGGTATGCCGAAGCCAAACCCTTTTCCTTCTGGCCTAATCAGTGTTTCTGATCAACACCCACTGGACATATCGGCTGGAATGAATTGGAACATGCCAGCAGCCAGCAGCGTTCGTTTTCTTGCAGTGAGGGGCACAATATGGGTAGGTGATTGCCAGACAACATATAATTTCACATTGGTAGAATACCACTTGCATATTGACGAGGTACCATGGATCATTTTTTCGACCCTCGCCGACGCCCTTGAGACAGAGTTTGACCCTGCCTTCTGGGATACCGTCAATTATGGCCGAAAAGAGCGGTGGGGTTTCCTTGAACTACCCTGGGATGGAAAAGTCTACGGTGCTGCACCACAGTATGCCCAAGTCCGACTATCCATCTTTAATCGTGACGCTCACA
The DNA here is from genome assembly GCA_947184155.2 of Cladocopium goreaui. NCBI lineage: Eukaryota > Dinophyceae > Suessiales > Symbiodiniaceae > Cladocopium > Cladocopium goreaui. Next base: position 36,316 of record CAMXCT020004104.1, on the reverse strand, counting down.
CCATGCGTGTTGTGCAACCGTTTGTGTGGAACCATACGCACCTAAAAGTTCACCCGAACGGAGCAATGGTTTTCCATGAACAAAAAAGATTAGCCTTCCTGCTGCCTTTGATAGTAGAAGCCCATGGGTTGCTGCCGCCTAAGCCATTGTTCTGGGTCAATGAGACAATACCATCCCATTGTGGAGAACCACCCTGTGGACGCATGAAGAAACCATCCAGTGGTTAGCTGAGACCGGAGAGACGTACCCGCAGGAACTGCGAGATGAACTCCAGCCGCGCATTGACCAACTTAAGCCTTCACAACATGCGAAACGGGCACTGCCTCCGCCTCCGCCGGTACCGACCAGGTGGGCGGAGCGATCCGCAGCAAAACAGCCAGCACAAAAAATGCAAACAGATGCTCCACCGGACCCTAAATGTACTCAGAGCACGCCACAGCAAGTGGCTGACCGAGAGCGGCAATACATGGAATTGCAGTCTATTATTCATCAAGCAAACCAACAAACGTTGGCAGATAGCCGACCAGCGGCGACCAGACTGACCCAAAAACCAGCCAATTTGCTGGCCGCAAGTCAACAAAGCACAGACATTGCAGCAACGGCCGCATCGTCCAATCCCAGTACAGGCGTAGTGGCAGAAGCTCCAACCCCGCAGCAAAGCAAGTCACCTGACAAAATCAGTGCACAGTCATTATTTCACAGACGACCAGGCCCACCATCGGCCCTGCCTGCGAACAAAGCGCAAACGGATACCCCGGGTACCGGCGTGTTATCCTCTAACTCTCACTCTGCAACCCACAGCAAAGATGATGAGCAACAACAACCTCCGGAACAGCTCGCAGCCCACGACGACACATCAACAGAAGAATCGTCGCCTGCAAATACACCCAAAGCATCGCCGGAGACTCAAGCGACTGACACTGCTGGTGCTAGCAGCCCTGAGCCCGCCAGTGACTCCATGCAGGACGTCGACCTCGCCGCAGCGGACATCCCAACGTTGCAGAACATGGAAAAGACAGCCTGTGAAAGAGTGGCCTCCTGTGAAACGCGACTCCTCAATGCCCGCGAGCACCTTACTCGCATTAGAAAGCGCCTTAAAAGAATGCAAGATGCCCACTCACCAGGCACTCCGCAACCCTCTCCTGTTGCAGATATGGAAATGGAAATCATTGACTGACCGTACAGACAGCTAGCACTGTGTGCACCTGACTGTGTGAAATCACCTGATCAGTGCCATTTCTAATGCCGCCTACTCCGTAGATGCGCCAAGAGAAAAGCAGCTGCGTGCCAGGCTAACACCCCCCAAACCTGCAGTAAGGGAGAGTACCCACTTAAGTATGACCCCCATAAACGGGAGCAAAGGGATTTATGGGTTTTTCAATCTTTTTGAACTGTCTGCGAAGTCTCCTTGCTAGGTGTGTGTCCCAGGTCCTGTCACCGTTGGTCACCTCAATGTCTGTCACCTAACATGTGCTTTGGGTAAGTAGGTTGCATAAACTGTTAGTGGCTCAATTGTTCGCACTGCAGCTTTTGTGGCTCCACTAGTTTTCATAGCTAGGTCAGCCATCTGACATCAATTCGCACACTAAGGTGTAAGACAAACCCTGATTGTTTTGCTTCCTACCTGTTTCACCTCCAACGCATTGGCCCTGTAAGGGGGAACCCTGACCCCGGGTGCCGGGTGTTCAGGGTTTCCTTAGCCTTGCCAATCCTGTTGATATACTTTTGCACTCGCTGCCCGTATAGCATTCACTATCTTTGGCTAGTCACTTGGCACCTGACACCCGGGCACCGGCTGTTCAGGGTCAAGCTGGCGTCAACATGCTGCAACAGCTTATGACACCAAATAGGTTCATTTCGTTGACGTCGCCTGACCCTGATGAATCAGAAACAGACATTGAACCAGCAGAGCCAACCGCTCCAGATGACACAGTCGAGGATGTGTCAATGCACAGTGATACAGAATACTTTGACGCCCTCGAGACGGATGACGACGTTCCATATTTCCAACAAGGGACTGAGCCTCCCCCAAGGGAGAAGTGGGAAATTGCCGCACCTATCGATTTCTTGAATGTTCACGAGGTCACACAGTTAAGCCACCAGCTTGACCAACTGTTCCTCTCGCAAAAAGAAGTTGAGACCCCGCTCGGCATGGATGACATAAAACAGAGGTGGAAATGGGACGATGTCGGCTCCTGTCGAATGCCCCGGTCACCCCTGACATACCCTGCACTCATGGTGGACGAAGGGAACGGCATCCAACGACCCGCAGCCAGCCAGGTCCATCATAAAACGCTCTTCCAGTGGATAACAGATAATCTCTCATGGTTACCTCAGTATGCCACCGTATATGTTTATGTGGACAACCGCAAACTGTCAGGCACTGACCCTCCAGCCTACTGGCCGCATTTTGCACCCTGGATCCAAGGCCGATGTACAGTGACTGGCCCTTACCAGGAGAAAACTACTGCGATCCATTTTCCCATTCATGCTGACACAGGTTTGCACCAGGTCCATTATACCTGGGCTGGTGCCGCAGCTCTGGAGGCGCTGTGTCTAATGTTCCCCACTGTAAATTTTGCTCTCATCGACTCTGACTGCGTGCCAACCTCATTGTTTGAAGTAGCCGAGCTCGTCAATCTCATGACGGATAAGTCAAGCAGAGCCGCAGCAATGCAACATAACACAATGGCCAGCTCTAACCAGTGCCCTCCAGCAGTACTCCTGGCCACAGAAGCCAAAGCCGAACTTAATGCCGGCTTGATCATTGTGACAGGGCACATCCCGACTGAGGCACCCGATGTAGAAATGGCCCAAGCAGACATGCCACCAGCCCCTGCCCAAAGCTCCTCTCCGAGTGCTGCACCTGCCCCAAAGGCACGACGAATAGCCCACCCTGCCAATCGCACAGCAGATGATTGGGTTACCGCACTCCAGGATAGCAGGGCCAGTTTCCTAGCTACAACCGCTGTGCCAGAAGACCCTGCGGAAGCAATGAGGGGAGGACTGCTTCTCACCCCCCTACTCGGCTGTAGAGCTAGAACCCCACTTGACTGGACACATGCATGGGCAATGTTGGGCGAATGGGCAGGAGCCATTGCATTCCCCATCCCGGAGCGAGGAGAATGGCCACGTCACGGGGATGGCCGATACCTTAGACCGGACTTTGCCGAGCGGACCCCGCCATTCCTTACCTGGGCACGCCCCATTTTCGAACAAGGTGCACTCTCCCCTCTGTCAGTTTTCCCAGCCGACTTCCCCATACTTTGTCTTCCAGGAGACAAACTGTTCCAAAGCAAGGAGTTAACCATAGGGTATAGTCTGCCACCTATAGTGCACGCCTTCCATGGGAGCAAAGTAGGCCTAGGACAACAACTCCGACAGTGGCTAAACAAAGGGCTGCAACCGCTTGCTGTGTCGCTCATAGGAGTCGACGAGGCACCACCGTTGTGGACACACCCCACAGGCTGCGATTTTGTTAGAGGGAGTAAACTAATCGCCAAGCCGCATGTCCTGCAAAACAGAAGCCTTACCAAGCTGCAGGTGTTGCTTCTTCAGAGTCTGTGGACGCCGGTGGAAGCCCCCAACAACAACAATGACCATACACCTTGGTCCAAGACTTGCGATCCTGCCAATGTTTTCTGCGGTCAGCATGCGAGCCTCCAGCTCCCCAGTGCCCCAATCCTCCCCCTGCTGGAAGCGCTGCAACGGCGACTGGGCATTGACCCTGGCAACGCAGAACTAGCAATCAACGAAGTGCTTGCTAGCCATACTGACCCCCAATACACTGCTTGGAAACTCACTGTCATGGATAACACCTCCTGGCAACTCAATGACGCTGACCCAGGGTCCCTGGAAGTTCAGTGCACTGGGTTGGGCGGAGGAGAACTCGATGAAGACTGGGACGTACTGCTAGCCTGCAAAAAGGAAGCACATGTTTACGGGCCATCCCTAAGCAAACAGGACGATTGGAATGCAAGAGCTGGCACAGTAGCAGGCACTGCTCATACACAAGAATATTTGCTCTTGCACATCGCCATGTTTCCCATAGGTGCACACTTCTGGTGCCGCATCTTAGGCATGCCCAGTGCGAACCAATTGCAAGCGCAAATTATCAGTCGGGCCATGAAGCTGTTGCAATTCTGTCCCATCATCCCAGCACACAGGAAACCACCGTGGCCCGGGTACATACATGGCCTGCGACTTTTCACTAAGTTGCTAGTTGCACACCCGCTAGTCGGAGTATGTCTGCCCCCTGAAATCCGCCCAGTCGATCTTCTGAGATTAACAGGATACATGGTAGGCTCCATCTACATTCGGGGGCACAGCGCTGGCTCGTACGCAGGAATGGTATGGGAAACTATCCTCTCAGAATTCCCAGATGTTGGTGGCAAAACCGTGCTAGCAGCCATTGCGCTACCACCATCGCTGCTCACGACATGCAATTTATCTCAGCTGAGAGAGATCCACCTCATTCACCATGCAGATGACAGGCTCTGCGTATGGAACCCGTCAAACCATGACATCAAGCTGCTTAAGCAACGGGGCTTTAAAATTACGCATATCACAGGATGGAGAGCGTACCTCGGTACTGCACAACATAACTACTCGCATTGGACAAGAGTTGCCCTCCCAGAAGGACGACCAGATATGGAGCAGTTAGAAGGTACCCCTGGAGTGCTCCCCTTCGAAGTGTACTCACAGGCTCCCCTCCGACTGATCTCATGGTGCAGCTTTGAGCTCTCAAGAATTGCCAGAAAACTCCTGCGTGAATTAGCGGAAATGTGTGAGCTACCTGAAACCACGACACAGGCACTTGTTACACACATTGCTGCCCACAATTCAGAGGTCAAAACTGAGCAAGAGGCAACCCAATACTTAGCCACGTTGGCAACAGTCACCATTTCCTCAAGGTCCAAGTTGCTCAACTATACCACTATGGTACAACATTTCCTCGGCACCTTGCAATTGCCCCTGGCTATCTACATGTTAGACTACTACTTGCCCATGCTCAGTCCAAATGAAGGCTATAATGAAACAGGGTTAACAATGCAAAGTGCAGGCCCCATCCGGCAACCATCGCAACCCATCGCCCTAGAATTCCTTTTCAAAGGCAGCGAGTTTGGACACTGGAAAGTTAAAGGCGGGCAGGATGCTTTCGCGTTCCGACACCCAAGCCTGGGCAAAACTGAAGTGTTCAGCCTGCTGGCCAGCGATGCGCACCATCACAAAGTCAGCCCCATTGGCACGGGTAGGCTCATTGCCATGGTGGGTACAGCGGACGCACTAGCTTATGATGGAGATGACCTTCAAATCCTTTTTGGCTTGGTCCTCGCCATCACGCCACGCGCAGCCAAAAAAAAGGATGAGCTGGCTGCCTCACGCATATACAGACAGTGCAACCCTAAATTCATCGAAGTTGCTTTCCTCTCAGGACCGGCCATTGAGTTTTTTGCAAAGGAACAACTCGAAGCCCTCCAAGACTGGTATAGTGCCTCCGGCCAGCACCTGGACCCCGTTGACGCGACCGTCCAGGGGCAGAACAGCCCGGTCCCCCAGACCTTCTTTCTCGATACAATGTGGATGTTCGGATGTACTAAGCCTACCCGTGAGCTTACCGCGGTTGCGCAAACCCCCCCGTGCAGGTACCACCTGGGATTAGGCATTTACAATGTCCAAACAGCAGTAGAAGGAATGGAGGGCAACAAAAGATCGCATTTCTTGCATTTGTGCGGCCAGTTGCTCCGCCTAGTGCTAATTCCATGTCACGTGGAGGGCGAGCTTCACCCTTGGACTCGCTCCACTGCACTTTCCTTTGCCGCTGAGCTTGACGGACACGTTTTAGGCACACTCTGCGCAGTGACAATGGCGTTGCTCACCAACCGGCTAGATCTGTGCATCCAAGGGCTTTTCGGAGCAGGCAAGTCGAAATCGATGGCAATCCTCATCCTGGCCTTGATTGAAATCGACACTACCGACAGCCTCAAAATATTGTTCATTTGCAAAGAGAACTCCGGCACTCGATCCTTTGCGGACCTCCTCCTATGGCTCGACCCCCCGTCGGGGGTGTTTGGGCGCATAGGTAGGCTGGTGGGAGACCAAGAGCGCAACAAAAGCAGTTACTCGCACACGAAATTTGATATCCACCCGAGAGAAAGAAGGCAAATGCTGAACAAGTGTCAATTAATATTAGCCACCGGGGGAACGGTCGCCCAGGATCTTACCATGCAATGGTCCACAATGAGTGGATTCATGCAAGAGCTCTCCCTCCTTGTCATTGATGAAGGCCAGCAGTACGGCACTGACCGCGAAATTGCAGTTATCAGCCTGCTGAAACAGCAACCCCTGGTCCTGTGGACAGGAGACTCGGAGCAGACACCTGGCGGTATTGATCGGGCAGCTCGCAACGCCAAACGGGCGCGACAACTACTGTTAGCCAAAAAGCATGGCCTGCGAAGCGATCGCAAAGCCCTACCGCAGACGGACACCCTGGCGCAAAGAGCTCTAGAATCTAGAAAAATGGGAACGCACTGTGTGTGAAAATAAGGCAGTGGCAATCCTCGCCGAGATCCAAGCTGGCCGACCGACTATAATCCATAAAGATGGGGGTGAAATGCTCATTGCCATTGTCCTTGATAGGCCACTGGCGGAAGCGAAAGCACTAGTGGATGACCCTGCGGCATTCGCTCGCGAAATGACGCGAATCCTGCGTGACAAACAAACCCACCCGCTTATCGCCCAAATGATGAAACCAGCGGCAAGCAGTAATCCACCCTCCGCCGCTGCTGCAGCCAGTGGTGCTAGTAGCAGTAGAGAGCCTCGCGCTGCCTCACACGAGCAGTTCCAGTGAGCCACATGAAGTGACGCAGAGACCCCAAATTTATCATCCGTGCATTTAGCGCGTAACTTGCTTCAGGTTGAGCGGGGTTGTCACCATGGGGTACTCATGGTTGATGGCCACCTGCTACAATTGCCTATGCTGTCAGCATGTCGGAGCCAATCGGGGAAGGGAGGCGGTAGGGGGCGGATATCTTAATCCTGTTCTGGGTTTTTAATTTGTATTTGTTCATGTTGTGCTACCTTAATTGTTGCATGGTAGTTTAGTGCGATGTCAAAGTACATCAAGCCATGGCGCCCGTTGCTGTCTTGCTCAGGCAATCCAGTACCTGCATTGCTTGAATGTCACCCGACCATATGAGCTCCGTGCAATCAAGTGAAGTAGTATGCCTGCCTCAAGAACCCCAGACTCACAATGAGGCACAGGATCTCCTCCTACTGCAGGACTATGTGCACAGACTGACGAATACTCTCAGAACTTTGGAAGACACCCACGCCGTATTGCAGCAAACAGAACTCCTTGCAGGTGTTATCAACGAGCAAGACTGCAGAGACATTCGCACAGCCTGCTGTTGCATAAGAAGTCTGCGCATTCGAGTAGAAGCCCGTGCCAATGTTACGGAACGTGAAGTGATTAGTCGACAGCTACAGCTCATGCATGCGAGCGTACAACACTACCGGACTGAGGACCTTAACACAGCTGACACAAGTTGCCTGTCCAGAACCTCGTTTGAACATTTTGAGGATAGACCTGGTCCTTGGGCAGAGAAAAACGCTCGTATTCCTACACCAAGGTAACTGAGCTAGCTACCATGATCACCTGACTGCATTTAATGCCGTTGATTTCAACACTTGCTAAGTGACCGCTCGAGCTGCGCAACGCTTGCAAGCCTGCATCCATATTGTCGAGCTCGCCCTTCGCGAACTCGATCGCATTGGATTCAGTTTTGAAAGCGGTATACACCGCCAGAGTGCACTGCAACTCCCATATATGGGTACAATCTCCCATATCACGAAACTGCATAGCATGAGCACTCGCATAGTGAAGCTGCTCACAATACCGGTGCAATATGATGATTGGAAAAGCAGTACTGAGCGGACTCTGAGGGTAGCTGAGTGCTGTTACCGCGCCGTCTTTTTCACCTTAGATCACGTTTCACCCTTCTGTCTCACGGCGGTAGTTTCTCACCACTTTGTTGTGACCCGGCGTTGTCGGTGTTTGCTTCAAAGTGTCAGGGTGAATGTCATGCCATGATGGCTGCTCTTTGTGATCTCGGGGATCCTGGCTGGGGGGATCCCTGGTTTCCGCATTGAGCTTTTTTGCTTGCACCCTCGGAGTGGCCCTTTGTGATTTGTTGGCGGTTGATTGTTGTTTGTTTTATTTATGGGCCGGCGAACATGACACATAAGCTGTCATCTGCATGTGCCGAGACGATACTAAGCTATCACAACTCGCTTCAACAGAACTGTTTCACCCATAAACTGGAACCCGTCACGTCACTGTGGTGCGTTTGTGTGGTTGTTTGCGTTTTGTGTGGGTCGTTGTTTTGTTTTTTGTTTGGGTTTGTTTTTGGTGTGTTTTTTGTTGTTTGCTTTCTGTTCTTTGTGTTTCGGTTTTTGCTCTTGAAATGTGACAAGGGATTTGGACTATGTATCGGTCCTCTACCAGTTTACTTTTGCGGCCATTACAGCTTCGGCCCCTGCACGAGTCAATTAATTAATCTCATTTGCAACATGCTTGGAAACATGTTGAGCGACCTGGCGGAAGCCATAAGGCGTTGGACGGAAAAAAAAGCGGTAGATTCCCGGTAGAGCCATGGACTAGGCTGCACTGCAGTGAGCTTTACTGGCGCTGTCCAGTTGAGCTTCCTGCAGTTCAGACTGGTGCGCCCGCGTGCAGCAAAGCCTGCCCACATGGTTCGTTCTGTAGTGCCTTGGCAGATGGCCCACTCGGTGGGAGAGTGGCCTGGTCTGGAGTACACTGCTAACTTACGGTGCATCTGGTCCTCTCCGCAGGCTCTTGCTGGGACGATGACGCCTATTGACTCCTGTCAGAGAATCTGGTACTGGCGCAGCGAACCATTTCAACCTTCATAGCTTAGGGGGATGAGTTCGACTGCAATGCGAATGCAACTTTTGCTTACATTTCGGCAGTTGCATACTGGTTGTGCTCACGAGCCCATGCTATGGTCAGAAGCTTCGTCTATCTGCAATGGCCGTATAGTGACATTTAGGCTTTTTCAGCCACCTTTTTACCCACTGCCCATTAGGGTCTTGGGCCCTTTACTATCTGACGGTTCCTGTGAGGGCTCACACCATCTGGCATTTCTTACAGGCCGTCAGTTCTCCTCCCCATCTAGGGGGGGCAATAGATCACAATTCCTTGCGGCGGTGTATATTGACTTGAACAGACTTACTTGCGTACGCTGAACGATGCAGGATGAACAGCAGCGATGCGGGAGTTGATATTGACAAGACGTCCATACAAGCGGCCTCTGTCGTGCTACACATCAGTCTGCCTGCAACACTGGATTCTCTTATCTGTTCTCAGGTGAGACATTCTGGGCGATCATGTACTTTATTTCACGCACTGCCGCAATGGATAATTAGTTTGCATGTTTTTGAGGATGATACGGTGGCTAAGGTCACTGTATCTAAGGCAAATCTGAATGTGTTTTTTGTTTTGTTGGGCCCTGCCCCGTTCTTTGTTGCTTCGCTGTTTTGCTTTGAGGCGAAACGCAAATCTGGCTGGGGGATTTGCGGGTCGTTTTTGGTTGTGGTGGTTTTGTTGTTTTTTGTTTGTCGTTGGTTTCGTGATGATTTGCCAAAAGTTTTTGGACCACACGTGTCCTTGTACATTCCTGCTTTTCACTGCTTACGCAATTGTAAGGACCGAGCCTAGTGCGAATCGGCCAAACCGGAGGGAAAAAAAAAAAATGGTGCAAACTTACTCAACCCTGCCGAGACCAAGGACCAAGCAGGCACAAACACAGTGGCTCAAAGGGCCGCTCATTGCCATTGTCCTCGATAAGCCGCTGGCGGAAGCGAAGGCATTAGTGGACGACCCTGCAGCCTTCACACGCGAAATGACTAGGATTCTGATTGCAAAGCAAAGCCATCCACTTATCGCCAGCAGGAAGTGGTCCCATCCAGAATTGCAATACACCCTTCACTAAAGTCAAGCGCACTACTCTCTGCAAAATTAGAGTCTGTGCCGCCCTCTGTCCCTTTGGTGGTTCTGTGGTCCCCTTGATGCGTTGCCCTGTCGGGTTCTTGGGATCGTTGTTTTGTTTTGTGCTCCTGTCGGTGTGTCTCGTTGTCTTCCTGGTTCTGTTGCGCTCCTCTGTGCTTGGGTGGGACTTCCTGGTTCTCTCTTGTTGTTTGGTTTTGTTTGGCTCCTTCTGTCCTTTTTTGTTTGATCCCTCCCCCCGCGGTCTGTCCTGTTTGGCGCCCTGGTCCAGTATTTTTGTTTGCTGGTCCTTTACGAACACATGTGCAGGATCACTTCTGACTCACCAATACCAGGTTGAAGGGGAGACAAATCTGCAGAGTCAAGCAAAACATTGTGTCATAACCAGCCTGCAGCCGCAATAGGAAGGCAAATTTTCAAGCGTGCATGTCACAGTTGGAAAATATCCTGCAGAACTGTTCAGGTGCTTCCCGAGCGTCTTCGTCTCAGCACCATACCTGCAATGCATTGCATCGTCGCAGCCAGAGGTTTAGCAAAAATCCAAAATACGCTTCCACTCACCCACCGGGTGGGCCTGCTGGATGCCACCGACTCCGAAAAATGTTTTTTTTCGTCCAACGCCATGGCTTCCGCCAGGTCGTTCAACATGCTGGCCTCCGCCTGCTGTCTTCCTCAGCTGCTATGAGGTCAGCGAAGCACAAAAAGCTGTCCTGCTATTGCCGTGCCCAACTGATGCTGCTTGGAAAAGGTCAACTGAATGGATTCTGAGTGGACTCTGAGAGTTAGGAACGCGGTTGTCGCCCTCATGGCTCAGTTGGTATGGCGTCGCCCTTGTGGCGCTGACAGACTGCCGGTGGTGGTTCGATTCCCCGCTGGTTCGTGAGTAAGACTCAAGACCGTAGACCCGCCGAAAGGCAACGGGCTCGGACAAAAAAAATGAGAGTTAGGAACGCGGTTGCTAAGTCTCACCCTTAGTCCTGTGTCACTATCCGTTTCACCTTTCCTTCGACTACGTGACTGTGTCATTGTTGGTCTTAGGATTGATCAAGACCTGTGAGACTTTATGCCCGTGTGGCCTGCTCTGTGTGATCTCGGGGCTCCTGGCTGGGGGGTTGTTCTGTTGCTTTTGATTTTCTCGCCATACCAATCCATCTGATGATGCGGCATAAGTCATTATCTCTTCAACTTTGCTGGCCGGGTCACATATCACCATGCCGCTGGTGGTCTTTTTGTGTGGTGGTTTTGTTTGGTTTTTGTTTTTGTTTGCTTTTGTTTCTGTTTGGTTCTCTTTGGTTCATCGGCATCGTGATGGCCCCATAGGACTGTGTAACTGGCCCTCCACTAGCACGGCCTTTTTTGGTTCATCTTCTCACCAAGATGGCGTAAATTCCAACTGCATTAATTAATGTGCCACATGCAACAGCGTGTTGATCGACCTGGCGAAAGCTAAGAGGCGATGGACGGCCAAAAAAAAGATGCCCATTTTTGGGGTTGGAAAGGTGTATAGAATTTGGACTCCCAAAGGTGGTCCTCCCCAGTTCAGCACGTGGATGTTTGTGTAATCCTTCCTGCCTTTTGTGGTTTCATGTTTTCTAGCGAACTTTTGAAGCAGCTGGGTGCGTTCCGAGCGTCATGTCGCAACCCCAAAAACAGGATTGCCACACGCTCCAACGCGTGGATTTGGCGCGTCCGTTTTTGGTCTCGCCTGCTATTAAAAGAGAAATTGAAAACAGCCTCGAAATGGCCCTGTCCAAAGCGAAAAGCGGTGGCGCGTGGCAATCCCATTTTTGGCAGTGTGGAACCTTGCGACCTGCTCGAAACACGAAGCTCTTTACATTACGCAAGTAAACCAAAGTTGGGTTTTGTTCAAGCAGCAAGTTTTCAACGCAACTGGGGAGGACCACTTCTTGGAGTCCAAAAAACCAATGTGTTTACGGCTCCGAAAATGAGATTGCTGCAGTGACCTTTTTTGCGAAAAATGGTGCAGCTTCACCAAAAAGCAATACTTTTGCAAGTGTAACGGAATGGCAGGATTCCGGGGAACACGGTTGCTGATTGAAGGTCTCTAGCCCCGCCTGCATGTCGCCAGTCTTTGCCAAAGCACCATGTCGTTTGGAATTGTTTGGGTGTTGTTGTCGCAAGCTTTCGCACCATGGCGTGGGTGAGGTGCTGATTCCGCTGCGACATTGCTGGCGGGATGCTTTTTCTGCGTTTGCGTTTGCACTGCTCAGTTTTGTTTTGGTCTCTTGATGCGTTGTTTGTTTTTAGGCTCCCCCCCTTCGCCCCCCTAGAGTCCTAACGCGGCAACTTTGCGGGTCGGGTTGTGTATGTCGCCCGGAGTTCAGTATCATCCGGTTAAAGAATAATAGTATATATTTAAAACCGGATGAATCCTTTGTTTAAATTGGGGGAAGAGTTTCGATTTCATGACTCCAGCAGATTCCGTAAGAAGGCTGGAGATGCAAAACTTCGATTTTACCACAGTTTTGTGCCAGTTTTGATGTCTTTAGCTGGGGAGTCTTGCCGGAGTCGGGCGGAGTCGGTACACCTGCTGAAACTTTGTGACTCCAGACGACTCCGCAAGAAACCGCAAGATGCGCAAGATGATGTCACTGAACTGTTCGATTTGTTTGATGCCCATTTTTGGGGTTGGAAAGGTATATAGAATTTGGACTCCCAAAGGCGGTCCTCCCCAGTAGAACTATGCAGCGTGTGCAGGGGTCCATGTAGTGATGCTGTCCAAAGAAGAACTGCCGCTCCTTCTGTTCAGTGACCCGGCAGACGTCCCTGATCTGTCACCCTGGGCACTGTGGAACGTGCTCTCCTGGCTGCCTTTGGCTGAAGCAAGAGTTAGCGCTGTGTCATTTTTATCCTTATGGACAAAGCTTATCGCACGCAGCAAAATCTGAATTTCACCCAAGGAACTGGCGAGCTGAGCTGCTTCTCATTGAAGGCACTCTTGCATGGAGCGGGGAGAGCCAGACACTCTTGCAGCCACTCTCCTCTCTGCTCCTCTCAATGTTGGAATCTGCTTCATAAGCTTCAGATCTCCCACTCTGAGGTAGTGCCTATAGCCTCCTCATGATCTGCTGCAAGGCTATAGTCTGTGCCCGAAGGAGCTTGACTGCACACGTCAGCAAAAGAGAAGCCGACGCCCACTGTGCAGGTAGAAATTTTGCCCACACTGCCCACTCGTATATCGAAGCAAGAAGTTGATCACTGCATAATCATGGGTGGATTTAATTCGTCCTAATTGTGTCATCCTCTGCTCCCAGTCATCAACCATAGCAAGGGAGGGACCATAGACTTTTTGCTGTGCATGAAAATGTCATAGTCTTGCTCACTGCTCACTGCTCAGAAGGCCTTCTCCGAGTCCACTACAGTGCACTCGTGTGGCATAACCGTCATAAGGCTGTCGATCCATGTTGATCCCACTGCTGCAGGAAATCGGCTTCCTTCTGAGGATGGTATCGATTTGAACCGCTCCTGTGTGTCTTCGGAAGACAATGCAGCACATGAATCTGTTGATCTTTGAGTTGTTCTGGGGTTAAAAGTCAAATTGCACAGCTTGCCGCAAGGCGCGACAGAGGGCAGTCTGTTCTGTGCGCTGCCACAGACCTAGATCGAGATCCGGATGAGCTTGCAGAGCAAGCCGCCAAGTGCAACCATCACTATGTCGAGCAGTATCTGGCAAGGACACGCCCTCTGAAGTCACTTTCCCAGTGCCTGTCTCAGGACTGTGGCCCCGCCACCGCCACCTTCGTGGCATAGTGGTGGATACTCCCCAGTAAAGGCCGTCAGCGAAACTTCGACAAGTGGGCTCGACCAGTGTATGAACAAGCACTCCCCATATTGAGTCTCCTGTCAGGAGCTGTCGCTGGCTATACCGGAGATGCTAGTGCTCAGAATAGCGCTGTCTGCACAGACTGGCGACTCGTTTTAGCACAATCATATTGCATCTTCATGCTGTCTGAGTCTTTGAGAACTCAGTTCCTGATAGCCACAATTCTGCTACATGCGACTCAGTATGTGTTATTTCTGGTTAGGCCATGTCACCAAGGTCCCCTTTTTTCAGATTACCGCTGCTGCCTGGGGACGGGTGCTGCTGGTTGGGGGTGCTTTCGTAGCCGGCGCGTGCCATGGCCCGACGGGGAACCTGCAGTGCTCGGCCCTCAGGTGCCTTGGGCTGTCGGAGCTATTCGGTGCGACCGTGCAGCAGCAAAGTCTGCGATGATGGCTTCCATGTGACTCCGCTGTGACCATCCTTCAAGCAGCTGCGCTACCTCACTGATGCCTGACCTCTTTGGATGGTATGAATTCATTTGTTCTCTGTATCAACCAGTGCAAGTTGCTTACATCCTCTTGATGCGAAGATCGTCAGGAGATTCGATTCAGAGATCCTTTTTCAGCGATTACAGCTTTTTCATGGACCATGTTGGCGCTTGTGGTAGATTCTATCGGCCTAGCTGTCCTTGCCATGGTGTCTACGATGAATGTGTGCCGCAATTGCCACTTCTCTTTCTTCAACAACACGTGCATGATGCCTTGGAGAATACGGGTACGAAGATGTCCGTATTCTTTGCCGCCCGTGCAATTTTCGGCGGTCCCAGGACATGGTGATTATCGCTTTACTGAACGCTGCTGACTTAGTGGCCTCTTTTGTGACCCTCTGGTACTGGGCTCCGCCCTTTCAAGTTAGACCTCTACAGCAATGGGTGCCTCTATAGCCCTGTGACTGTATCCATTGCCAATCATCTCGGCGGCTTTTGACTGCCTCGCTTGGGGGGCCCGCTGCCCTTGATATTACCAAGATGAGTCCAACTTCCTACCCAGACGGACACCTTCTATGGCTTGCCCTTGCAACCTGATGATGATGACTTGCCAAAGAACACCTGAGAGGCTGCTGAGAGGTGCGTAGCTTTTCATGTCCAACATGCTTTTTGATAGCTGTCTGCTAATTCAATTGTTAGTGCACTTGTCTCATTTAATTCATTCACCTTTTTGCAGATAGGAGCATCGGCAGTGATGGGCCCTCGCCGTTCCCATCACTGCGAGTGGTGGCTGTGTTGTGTTTGTTGTGTTGGGCTCCGGCCCCTTTTTGTGTTTTTGTGGGTGTTTCTCTTTGTTGCTTGGTGCGTTTGTTTCTGACCGGGGGAAATGCATTTCTACCCAACGCTTGGATTTGGTTTTGGTTTGCCTTACTTTGCCACCACGTTGTGTACAGGCTTTTTGTGAGTTCTTATGATCTCGTCTTACTACTTTTATTTCTCACACAAAGGACCGAGCCTT
The DNA here is from genome assembly GCA_947184155.2 of Cladocopium goreaui. Taxonomy (NCBI): domain Eukaryota; class Dinophyceae; order Suessiales; family Symbiodiniaceae; genus Cladocopium; species Cladocopium goreaui. Next base: position 21,000 of record CAMXCT020004104.1, on the reverse strand, counting down.
TGAGCAGAATCGGCCGCACTCGAGGAAAAAAAAAATACTGGCCTTCAAGTTGCCCTGTTCTTGAACTTTGTCATAGGCATTGATGCCAACAAACTCCGAAGTATCTATGTTGTAAACTTTGCACAAACACATGAGATACTCCATTCTGTCTTTTGCTAACCGTTTGGTCCCCAGGTCGTAAGGGTTCTGCTTGCAGATCCCGCTGTTTCTTTAACCCTGGTGAAGCCTGCGCAACGTACGCGTGTAGTTAGCTACTACATGCACGTTCACCAACCGTTGTTTCTCCTGTGTGCGATGCATGTCTTACACCTGCGTTTGCCACATCCTCACCTCCACTTGAGCGTGCCCCATTTTGAAACCAAGCGCAAATCGTGCGACGCGTCTTCCTCCTCTGTTCCTCTTGCGGTCTGCTTTGCGCTCTCCTGGACTTAATTCTTTCCTTTGATTTGAGCGTACACCACCGTTATTGGGAATCAGAGGTTTTTTTTTTAAACAACTTGTTTACTGAACATTCCAAAACAAACACTTCTCACGCGATGGTTGAGTTTCATGTCGTGATTTCTGATGGCATGTTCTTTTAAGAGAAGTCAACGTGATCGTTTGTTGTTTTGCGATGTTCAGTTTCATTTTCTTTTTGGGCATACTTGATTGTCAATTTTCACGTGAATCATTTTTGACTCAAGATGCCCCTTTTTGACTCATTTGACCTGCGGTGATTTGTTCAGTGTATGGTTTTTTCTCGAACCTTCGAGAAAGCTGGCTTTGCGACATTTACTTTGACCAGACGTTTTCCTGCTGCAAATTTACTGGAACTCACTTTTTTCCGGTTTGCCCAAGCTACAGTTCGATCTGCACTGCTTGACTTTCTGACCTGGCCTGAGTGGCTCCATTGGTGTCAAAGCTGTATTTTCAGTTTTATTCACGGCATTTCAGTGCGTGAGGTCGCTACTCCACGAGTGGCTCTGCCTCTTGGCCGCCGGTCTGACAGTGGTAGTCCTTTATCTACTTCAAGCAGTGACATTACTGACGAACTTTGATTCAGGGTATGCGCAGGCGTTCAACCATTGCTGAACGAGGTGCAGTTGCAGTCAAACCTTTAGTGATTTCTTTTCGAACCATCCATTGTTCATACAGTTGCGGAGTTTTTGCTGCTGGCTTCATTTGTGGAGTTTCATGGATCATATGGCTGCTCTTGTGGTGAACACTGGTTTTGAGTCCCCATCTTCTTCGCTTCATGGCGCGGGGGATTGGACAGAAGCTACAGGTGATGACGAAGCAGAAGAAAATCTTGGCAATTCAAATGGAACCCCAGTGCCTTTACAGGGAATTCCATGGACAGCAATTGATGAAGAGGAGGGCGATGCAACTCAATTGGGGGCTGCAACAAAACGTAGGAGACAACAGAGTTTTGACCATTTGCCACTTGAAACATCAGCGCTGGATCATTCTCACAAGCCTCAGATGGCATTTGAAGCTATGATTGATGCAATTGCGACTGAGTGCAACGCTGAGATCAAACTGAGAGGCCGCTTGAACGACCAAATTGCTGATGCCACTTTCAGGCTACAGAGACGAGAAAAATTCCAGATGCCTTGGGACAATGTGCCACACAAGAAGGTCTGGCAACCATTTAGCTTGGGGAATCAGTTCAAGTTGCCCTTGCTTGGGAGGTTTGACAAACCAACCTCCCAGCCTGTTAGCTCGATGGTTGAAGCAAAACAGACGCAGTGGATTTCCGACCAGCCCTTTGCTGGGAAACGACTCATGGCATCAAGATTTGCCCAATCAGACGACGCACTGCTTTCTGGGGCGCTGGCAAAACTCAGGAACATCATACTCTTCAACCCTGAGGACTCGCAATTGGGGAGGGCCTTAGTCAGCAAGGCGGGCTCCCTGATAGCGGAGGATGTCCTACAAAAATCGCTGAGAGATAGCGTCTCTGCCAAAGCAGTGAGCACCATTGTGAAAAGGGTGTCTGATTACAACAAATTTGCACACTTTTTGGTTACCACATGCAGGAAGAGACCGTTGTGCCCTGATGAAAGCGCCTTCTACCAATATGTGTGCTACATGCAACAGTCTGGTTTTGGAGCCACAGCAGGTGCCACGTTGCTGAAAGCCTGGTCCTTCTTCAGGTACACTTTTGGGGTGGATGCTGAAGACCAGGCGGCCTTGATTTCTGGTAGGGTTCGAGGTGTGGTCAACAGCATGTTTGCTACCAAGAGGAAGCTTACCCAGGCGCCGCCTATCCCTACTGACTACGTGTACAAGATGGAACTGTACATGAGAACAGGGGAGAGCAGTCGTGTGCAGACTGTTGTTGGCTTCATGCTCTTCTGTATATACAGTTGTGCAAGATTCGGAGACGCATCGAGAGCTGACCCAGCTTGCTTGCAGTTTCAGCATTCCACCTCGTCTGATCTGACCCTGGTGGAGGCCAACCTCAGCGAGTACAAGACGGCCACTGGTGAAAGAAGGGCAATATTGTTGCCCTTGATTGCATTGGGGTGTGGACTGGATGCATTCAGCTGGAGCGCAGCATGGCGCTTAGCACGGCAACGCTCTGGAGCCGATGGCATGGCATTTTTGATGTGTGCTGACGACCACAACGGTGAGGCGTGGTTGACCAGACGCATGACTACAGCTGAGGGATCTTTCTGGCTGAAGGACATTTTGGTTATGCTGGGCATGAGTGCTGACCAGGCCACGGCTTACAGTACTCACTCATTGAAGGCGACGTGTTTGTCCTGGGCTGCAAAAGCTGGGTCACTCACCATGCAGGAAAGGTTGTGGCTTGGACACCATGAGTCTGAAGAGAGTCGCATGGCCATAACCTATGCCAGAGACGCTTTGGTGGGAGCCCTCATCAAATTGAGGATGATTGTGGAATCCATCAAGAGTGGGCTTTTCGATCCAGACTTGTCCAGAGTTGACAGGATTGCTCAAGCTACAGGCTTGACCGTCGACCCCAAAACCATTGCCGAGAAGTCCCATGTCGAAGAGGAGCTGGAAGCTCGATTGGATGCTGATGAAATGGCCAAAGCTGCCCAGCTTGGAGAGTCCGATGTGGAGGACACCAGTGCTGTCGAGGCCAACCCAATAAGCTTGCCTGGCGAGCGTGAGGCCTTGGGAAGGAGCTCCTTTCCACAGGTTGACTTGGCGTGCTGTTTCAAACACAGGCTGTCTGGCATTGTGCACTTGATCTCTGACACTGAGAAGCTTAGCTGTGGAAGGAAAATCACGTACAACATGGTGCCCATGAAAGGCGACGAAGATGCGCCTGGCCAAATGGAGTTCTGCGAACAATGCAGGGCTGTGATCGGCACTTGAAGCAGTGTGCAGGCCTGGGTCAAAAGAATTCTTTTTCGATGTCGCATCCGGTGATCTTCAGTCAATTTGATGTGTGATTTTTGTGCATGTTTGAACTCATAATTCAACTGCGTGGCATTTGAACGTTCGATGTCATTTCAATCTGATGTCAAACTCTTTGACTGTTCTCTGTTTGCTGAATCTCCATGAAATTGTTTTAAACGAAACGCAAACGTGATACTGCAAACTTCATATCCTGATAAATTGATGGGAGTGCAGTGCAAATTTATTTATTTTTTTTTAGTCGGGTGACTTTTGCCGACGTGAATCACTTCAAATGACGTGCAGAGGAACATCGCTCACGTGTGAAAGTTTTGGCTTTGACGAAATGTCGGACAATGGAACTTGCATTTGGAGCATTTTCTTTTCAGCCAAATTTTTGCAACTCTGATGTTTGAGTTGGTGATGTCAGGGAATGAACTTGCGATTTCATGTGCATGTCACTTCAACTCGTTTCATGTTATTTCAACTCATTTTTGTTTGACGAAGCGTTTGTGCGTGGCAATGGAGTCAAAAGCAAGTTTTGCTGAGCGTGCCAAAGAGGTAGGCATCGATGAAGCATTGCTGAACAGACTGGTTACAGCTGGACTTGACACGTTCAACAAGTTGGCGTACATATGCGCTGCCAACCCAACTTCTGGCGATGATGCTAAACTCAAGCAGGCCCTGGAAGACCTACTTGGTCAGGAAATCACACCCATCAACATGATCTCCTTTCGTCAGCTTTGGTTCGAAGCCTACACTTTGGCGATGACTGAGTTGGAAGAGCGAGTCAAAAAGACGCCAATGGACACTCCCAAGTCCCTTCCCTTGGCTGAACGGATGTCTAGAATCCAAAGGCAGAAACAGAAGCTTACAGGGCTGGTATTGGACCAGTTTTTGGAACCGGCCCATAGCCTCACTGACAAGGCCCATGCAATGATCGAGGACGGGGTACTTGTCCACATTCCTCCTGAGAAATGCCTTTCCAGACACGATGAGATTCAGAATCAAAAGACGGAGCAACAAGTGACCTTTGACTCTCAAGGAAACCTCAGAATCAGCAAAAAGGCTGCTGACATGTCTTGCGACACGACTGGTGAGCTCCGACTTAGACAAGCTCTCACTCGAAAGGCCTTAGCTTTCGACCAGGCTGGACTTTGCAGTTTTGACAGATTGGAACAATGGCATACCCAGATGATGCATGCAACGATGCGCACGCCGCCAAGTGGACATAAGTTTGTGTCCATGCAACAGGTTTTGAATGCAGATCGAGAATTGTGGTCCCTGTTGTCTCAGGAATCCAGGGGCACATTGAGGGTTGGCCCAGGTGAGGACCCACCGTTAGACAAGAAGATTGAGGAGTTGAGGATTTCTCCACAGATTTTGTGTTTCATGACACCTCTGCCAGCTGGAAACAATGATCGCCCCAAGCAGCCTGCAGCCCCGTCCACTGGAGCGCAGCAGCCACCGAAGAGACCGGCCAACGACTCCAACAAGTCGTTCACCCCCAGAGGAGGTGACAAGAGCAAGCAGTTCAAGCCAAACGCAGCTGGCGGCAAAACTGTCAAAGACCTTTTGCAATCCCTGCCTCCGAACTGTGTGTCCAAGACTGAAACTGGGAAATTCATTTGCCTGCATTACAACAACGGGACGTGCCGCAAGCAGAAGAATTCTTCTTGCAACATGGGGGTCCACATGTGCTATTACAAAGGTTGCGGCCAGAAAAGGCCATACATCGAATGCAGTCACTGACCGGGAACTGACAAGCTGCCTACAACATTGTCGCCACAGGGCGTTGCTGTTATGGTGGAAGTTTGCGCAGGGAGTGCAGTCTTGTCAGCCGAAGCGCAAAGGCAGGGCTTTCAAGTTTTTCCCATTGATCATTCATACAACAGGTTTCGATCAGCTGCTGCCATTTTGGTTGTAGACTTGGCCAACCCAGACGCACGTGAGTTTTTGCCCAAGCTTTTTCAGGCTGTAGGGCCCCAATGGTGCCACATGGGCTTGCCGTGTGGCACTTGTAGCCGAGCTAGGGAAAGACCAGTTAGCTCAGAGCTGCGTGCAGCAGGGGCACCCAATCCACGCCCTTTGAGGACGCCGGATAGGCTTTTTGGAGTTGAAGGCCTCACCAAATATGAGGAAGCCCGGGTTCAAGCAGCCAATGCAGTTTATGCCACAGCCGAATTTTTGATGTATCACTGCTTTTTGTTGCAAATTTTCATTTCGCTCGAGAATCCTGAGCGATCTTGGCTCTGGGCCATCTTGACAGTGCTGGTCAAGCAACGGCCTGACGAAGCTTATCAGCGATGGTTTTTCGGCCTCATTGATGTTTCCTTTGATGCCTGCATGCATGGTGCCAGGTATCCCAAAGCTACAAGATTGAAGTCCTCTCCAAACCTTTTTGAGTCTTTGGCTGTCAAATGCGACGGCTCTCACACCCACGCAAGTTGGGGAGTGAGGAAAGCGCATGGATCATGGAAGTTTGACACTGCTGACGAAGCGGTCTACCCGAAATTGCTGGTACAAAGGATGGTTCAATGCGTTGTGCGCCAATTGCCTCCAGAACTTTTACAACGCACTTGGCGGCAATTTCGTTTGGACGTGTTGCAACAGACTGGAGTGCAACACAAGCAGCACCCTTCACTGATACCGGAATACGCTTCCATTGAATGGCTTCCGGAAGTACCACAAGCACCTCCTTGCAAAGTCCTGCAAACACCTTGGCCTGCGGGGGAGATGAACGAAGGTGACAATGACAAAAGTGACAATGCCGAGGACAACCTGCTTTTTAAGATTGGTTTTTATTTTTCACCTGAGGAACATGTTCAGCGTGCGTTGAGACTTGAACACCCTGCATCACAATTTCACTTGGTCCCTGACGGCCTCAGAAAGAACATTTTCCTCTTGTTTACCGAGGGACCTCATGCCATGGCCAAACGGCGCATTTCATATCTGCAACACATGCTGGATTGGAAGAAACGTTTGCTGGAGGATGAGCGAGCGCGCTGAGGAAGACACTACCTCGGCATGTGAACGAGGTGACTGCTGGGAAACCTTTGAAGTTGTTTAGGCATCTCCTGGAGGAGACCCACTTTCCGGACATGCAGGTCTGCGACATCATGGAGCAAGGTGCTCCTCTCACGGGGGTGGAACCTGAATCACCCCTATACTTGAAAAAACACAGGCCAGCTCAAGTCACAACCCAGCAACTTGACCATCAGGCCAAGTGGAGACGTCGTGCCATGACTGGCAGGGCCATGACTGATGACGAGCGCGCGCAAGAGCGTGACTTGGAAACTGAGAGCCTGAGTGAAGTCGAAGCTGGGTTTCTGCAAGGCCCTCATTCTGAGGGAGACATTTCTGGCATTGTGGGTTCCGATGATTGGAGCCTATCGAAGAGGTTTGCGCTGTATCAGGGTGAGGAGAGAAAAATTCGAATCATTGACAACTACCGCGACAGTGGGGTCAACGCTGCTTTTGCCTCATCTTCATACATCGCACTACAAGACACAGACTTTGTGATTGGGTTTCTGAGATTTTTCATGTGGGTGGCTGGCAACAAAGAAGGTGTGGTCGTGCCTCTTTCTGACGGCACTGTTTTGCGTGGAATGTGGCACGCTTCCATGACTGGTGAGCCTGCCTTGCTTGGGCGGTGCGTGGACTTGAGCAAAGCCTACCGTCAGGTAGCAATTGCAGAAGAGTCACTTCGCCATGGAGTTTTGGGTTACCAAACAAGCCAACATGGATGGCGATACTACACGACTCGATCACTTCCCTTTGGTGCCAGCGCTTCTGTATTTGCTTTCAACAAAATTTCCAGGGCCATTTGGCACCTCTTGGTACACGGCATGCATATACTGACAAGTGTTTTCTATGACGATTTTCCTTGTTTTGAGATACAACCCCTGACGCAACTCACTGCCAAAGCGCTTGATCAATTTTTCAACACTCTTGGTTGGAGACATGCGGTAACTGGAAAGAAGGCTACAGAGTTTGGACCACAGATGCAGGCGTTGGGGGTGCAATATGACTTGGAAGGTGTGTGGAAAGGCCGCCTGGTTGTGCAGAACAAACCGGGGCGCAAAGAACGCATCCTGCAGCTTGTGAAGGAGCTGCGAGATTCAACCAAGTTGCAACGAGCTGCATCAGCTTCCTTGGCTGGCCTTTTGAATTTTTGTGGAGGTTTTGTTTTGGGACACTCTTTGAAGCCGGCGACCCACGCTTTGACCAAATGGATGTATGGTGAGAACCCCACTTCCGGCGCAACAGCTGAGCTTTGTGACTTGATCTGTTTTCTCATAGAAGCTGCCAAGCCCCGGGTTGTAACTGTGGATCAGGATGTTAAGCCGGTGATAGTCTACACCGACGGAGCCTTTGAAGATCGAGTGGGGTCATGGGGAGCATTAGTCATTGACAATCTGACTGGACAACGACATGTCTACCATGGAACTGTGCCGGACCGACTCCTTGAATACTGGTTGCAGCATGTAGGCGAACAAGTGATTTGTGAAGTTGAGATGTACGCGTACATGTGTGTGCGCTGGGCATGCCGCAAGCAGTGGGCCGCAAGATGTGGCTTGTGCTTCATTGACAACGAAGCATGTAGAATGAGCCTGATCAAAAGAAGCAGCCCTTCGACTGCTATGTTCCTACTGGTTTGCTTGATTTCAATCATTGACACTCAGACCCCCTTTTCAGCTTGGATGGAGAGGGTCCCATCTCCAGCCAATCCGGCTGACTTGCCTTCTCGTCACAAAGCGGACGAGCTTTGCAGAATGCTTGATGCGGTCGATCTTGGTGACATCCAACTTCCAGCTTCTTTGCTCAGTTTTCTCATGAGCAACAGATTTGATCCTAAACTTGCCGAAGTGATACGGTTTGAAGCAGAGGACTAATTCTTGGTTGGCTGAGATGAGCGTGGGGAGAAAACGAGCCAACGTGATTTGTGTTGGTTCAAAATTGAAAGAACTCCGATTGACTTTGGATGGAGCTGTGAATTTGAGCTCACTGGATTTCTCCCCCGACCAATCAAGCCAAGGACGAAAAAGAGAACCGTTGATTTTGGCAGCCACCTGTGATTTTCAGTTTCATGCTGTGATGTGTCTGATTTTTCATGCTGTGATGTTTTTGATTTTTCTCGTCTGAATTTCAACTGACGTTTTCCGCGGCGCTTCACGACGTTTGGGTGTTGATGGTTGCACGAGTCAACCTTCCTTTTACGCTCTCTTTTATGTTTGGGGTCGGCGGTTGGTTTGGCGACCTTTCGTTTAGTTCTGTAGGTTTGCACTACTGTGCACTCCTCTGTAACTAGACGCGCAGGGTTGTGAAACGTAAGGGTTCTGCTTGCAGATCCCGCTGTTTCTTTAACCCTGGTGAAGCCTGCGCGACGTACGCGTGTAGTTAGCTACTACATGCACGTTCACCAACCGTTGTTTCTCCTGTGTGCGATGCATGTCTTACACCTGCGTTTGCCACATCCTCACCTCCACTTGAGCGTGCCCCATTTTGAAACCAAGCGCAAATCGTGCGACGCGTCTTCCTCCTCTGTTCCTCTTGCGGTCTGCTTTGCGCTCTCCTGGACTTAATTCTTTCCTTTGATTTGAGCGTACACCACCGTTATTGGGAACCAGAGTTTTTTTTTTTTAAACAACTTGTTTACTGAACATTCCAAAACAAACACTTCTCACGCGATGGTTGAGTTTCATGTCGTGATTTCTGATGGCATGTTCTTTTAAGAGAAGTCAACGTGATCGTTTGTTGTTTTGCGATGTTCAGTTTCATTTTCTTTTTGGGCATACTTGATTGTCAATTTTTACGTGAATCATTTTTGACTCAAGATGCCCTTTTTTGACTCATTTGACCTGCGGTGATTTGTTCACCCACCCTAGTAACCCTCCCAATCTGGGGGGAGAAAACGAGCCAACGTGATTTGTGTTGGTTCAAAATTGAAAGAACTCCGATTGACTTTGGATGGAGCTGTGAATTTGAGCTCACTGGATTTCTCCCCCGACCAATCAAGCCAAGGACGAAAAAGAGAACCGTTGATTTTGGCAGCCACCTGTGATTTTCAGTTTCATGCTGTGATGTGTCTGATTTTTCATGCTGTGATGTTTTTGATTTTTCTCGTCTGAATTTCAACTGACGTTTTCCGCGGCGCTTCACGACGTTTGGGTGTTGATGGTTGCACGAGTCAACCTTCCTTTTACGCTCTCTTTTATGTTTGGGGTCGGCGGTTGGTTTGGCGACCTTTCGTTTAGTTCTGTAGGTTTGCACTACTGTGCACTCCTCTGTAACTAGACGCGCAGGGTTGTGAAACTGCAGTGTTTTCTCGGCTAGGGACACGTGAAGGAATTAAACCTTTCTCTTTCACTCTTCGCTGCATCCACAAAACACGAACACTGATATGACGAATACGTCCCACTCCAGAACGTAACAAGAAGGATATAGTCATTTTTTTTCCTCGAGTCTGGCCGATGCAGCTCGGAGGTTTTTTTTTCCCGAGTGTGGCCGATGATGCTCTGAGGCTCGGAGGCCGATTCAGCTCGGAGGCTCGGTCCTTAATACTGAACATAAAAATAAATTGGGAAACAAGAAGGATGTAGCCAGGCTCTACTGTACCTCCATTGCCCGGTGCATTTTCAGTAGCACCCCTGTCTAGCAAAATGACTTAGTACTAAAGCTGTCATGCAAATAGAGCGTTTGAATCATTTAGCTAATAAACATGGCAGGTGCGTCTTGTCTGAGTACCTCAGGCAGAGACCAGGGCAACTTGAAGGCCAGTATTCGACTTCTAAAAGAACGAGGATATAGCGCCCCAAAACAACTTCTCAGAATCCTTCTTCTCGCCTTGAGTCCTTCAGAGATGGCTATGGCAGTTTCTATGGATGGAGTCACAACTGATGCAGCTACTTTGGTTGCTACAGCCACCTCAACCAGCCCTGTGTCCAACATCGAGAGCTACAAGACCATGATCATCGCAATTTTGCTGACGCTGCTTTGTGGAGCGATTGGGATTTGCTTCTACCTTCGCTTCGCACTTGGAGTTGCAAGAGGCGAGAGTTTTGCTCAAAACATGAACAAAACGTTTCACCAAGTTCTTGATGAGTTGGAATATAGGATGGGTTGGGGAATATATGAAACTAAAGAAGAGACCCTGCAAGAGAAACGCCGTCGATACCTTGACAGCGAGATGTGCGAAGTTTCTGATGATGAATATTGGAGACACATCCACTATGGGCCGCTTGGACTGACCAACATGACGATGGCGAAGAAACAGAGTCTTCCCTGTCCAATGACACGATGTTGCGCTGCTCCAATCTATCACCTGAGCTGAGGCAGACGATGCTCGAAACCAATGCCCTGCTGCGAGCCAGAGTGGGGCGATTGGAATGTGAGTGGGATGAAGCTCAGCTGCGCAATGATGCCATTTTGATGGTGCAGAGCGAAGGTCAGATCCGAGAAGTTCATGGGATGATCTGCACCGGTTTGGACGAGACTTGAAAAGTCTTTGAAGGATGTATAGAGATTTTTGAAAAGTGAAATGGACAGAAAATCCAATGCCTATTTGCCGTGCAGGCTTTGCTGATAGCCTGATTGGATTTTTATTGAAAATTCAGTCTGAGTCTGAGTCGTTAGGAACTAGACTGAGGCGGGGTGAACAACATTTCACTCCTTTGTTTACATGCTTGGTATGCAGTACAAATGCATGTCCAATTGCATACAAACACATGGCATGGAAAGACTTCACGTCATCGGAGTTCAACCACATGTCCAGATCATGCGGAATCTATGGATGTTACCGTAGGCGTTTTTATGCGAAGATCAAAAGGGCGCTGCCAATCAAAAACAAAAACAAAAACGAAATGGTCAATTTTGAAGGTCACTTAGATGCACTTAGGCCACTTAGCTAAGTGCACTTAGATGCACTTAGCTAAGTGCATTTTAGCCACTTAGCTAAGCACTTAGCTAAGTGTTCAGACATGCCTGAGCTAAGTGCCCTATAACGTCACTTAACCACTTAGGCATTTTAAAATTATGAACACCTATTCGTCATAGCTAAGTGCTTTATTTTTTTGGAAGCGCTTTTGAAATTTATAAGTGATGTTCCGCACTTAGTAAGTGCATAGCGGTGCTTAGGCATGATAGATGAATATACATCATGGCTTAGAGGCCTTATCAAGCTACCATAGGTGCGCGTAGATCATTGTTTAAACCTTAGTAAGCGACCTGATCATCCAAGTAAGAACCCCTTAGTGAGGACACATTGTTTGAGGAAAAAATGGTTCAACTCATTGAAACAAAACAAATAACTAAACAACCGTTCACGTTTGTAAAACAAATCCGGATCGTGCTGTTATTTGCCAGTGGTGTCGTTGTTGTATATGATGTTGCTCAAAGGACAAACTTAGCAAATTGAATATATAATGACATTTCATGCAATCCCAAAAATCAACATGTTAGGGTTGAATTTACATGTGCATCATTTGACAACCTGCATTTGTGTTTTGCACATCGCGGCAGACCGTATTCCGCCCTTGTCATACATTTGATTGGCAGTGTTCTGTTTTTTCAATGCATTTCGGACACTAAATGTAGAAACACATGTGACATTGTGTTTGTACCAAATCGAATGGCGTTATCATGCCGGCTGCGCCGGTTTCTCCTGCCATGGTTTGTGATTTTCATGTTTTTTGATTTGGAGTGTTTCGTGTGCCTTGGTGTGAACATGGCGCAAATGTGTCCACATGAAATTGGACACAAAATTGCTAAACGAAGACATCAACGACCAATGCAGCGGGTATTGTTGGAAGGGGTTGTATGTTTGCTGTCGAAGTCACATTTAAACCTTTCATGTCCAGTGAAGTCGTCCATGAATGTTGATTTGTTTGATCAATTTGAATTTTGATGTGGCATCTCAGACATTGTTGCAGTTTGCCTTGTTTGCTTTTCTTAGGCAGGGTTTCCCTTCGTTTCTTCGATCAACGCGTGGGTCATTTTTGCGCGGTTCCACGACGCTGGCAGCGAAATTTGAGAAAACAACATGCGACGACCTGGTTTCATGGTCGGTGGAACTACTGTCCAAAGTGCAGGTCGTGGTGTTGGCTTTGATGGTGGGTCACTTGGGATACATTTTGGATGCGTATCAACAAATGTGCAACTAATATTGATTGCCAATTCAACAGTTTTGTCACGTCGAACCTTTGAAAACAATGGTAATTGTTTTGTGTTTTATGTTTTTTTGCAAGCAATCGTACCACCGTCAAGAGTGGCTGTGATGGATCGATTTATTGTGATACAATAATTTCAGTTGAAACCCTAACCAGTTTTGCAAGTAAAACCTTATCATTGGATGTGTTTGTTGTAATGTGGTCATGCAACGATCGTGTTTTTTGTTTTTATTGAACGTTTCGATGCATATGTGAATTTGGAAGGATGAAATGTGATTTTTTTTTGTGATGTCGCAAGCAGTCTTTATGTTATTTTTGGCAGGTGGTATGTGCAAAACTATGCAAATATGCAATAAATTTTGTACTTGCTTTTTGGGCATTGCGCCATCCAACAGTAAGGCATGTCCCTTTTTGTGCCTGCAGTGCCCGCTGCGCCTGCTGCGCCTGCAAGTCAAGAGGAAAATCGACAAACCGTAGAAGCTGCTTGGGGTTTTGTAAGACGATGCTTGGATGTCAAGAAAAGTCAATCGACGTCAAAACATTGGGTTTCAGTCGGTGTGAAATTTGAAGATTGGAACCAATCTTACAGCAGATCGTGCTGAGCCACATCCTTCGAGTTTTTGATGAAAAATTTCTTGTGGTAGGGACCAGATGAGTTTCAGGAAATTTTTATGACCAGAGCTTCAATCATCAAGATTGGTCCGCGCTTCATCAAACTTATCTGCAACGTGTGGACAGTGGCGAGCGTACCTTGGCATGCGATCGCCCAGATCTGGTACGATAGGACACGTGAGCACTGAAAATACTGGTTGCATTGAATCCAACATATCAAGCGACCATTCAAAAACACTTTATCTTCTAATTTGCAGTAAATCTTACAATCTCCACTGAGACTACAGCTGCATCAGTTTAGAAGGCTGTCCAGGCTGGTTGTGAACTTTGTCTGAATTCTCCCCGTACCTAACTTGCTGGGTAGTGCTTGCTAAGCCGAGTCCAATAGACAAAAAACCTTACAAAGGCATCGGCTAACCATACCCATCCCTTTATTGAAAATAATTGAACATGTCTAACATGTCTTACAAAGTGAAGACTTGGATGATCTTTGTTCAAGATTCGGATGAAACGTTCGTAATCAATCCACAAACCTTTGAGAGAAGGTCTGTTTGAAGGTGCTACAGGAGCGGATCACATGTCACAGTTTCGGTGAGTCTCTTGAGGTGCAGAGAACATCGTCCGTGACATGGTGACCTCTTTGGGTGATCGCTATAGAGTCTTGGCCATGAGCATGGGGCAAGGGTCGATTGGCATGGTTCGGTCCTGCAGCGGAACATATTTGTGTCTATTTGTGAAGAACTGAACATCTCAGTTGCTGTTCATTTGATGCGAATCACAGTTTGAAGTCTTACTGGTCCGTTTTATTGTGATTTTCAGTTTTGCATTGTTTAAGGTCCCCAGCTTTGAATGAAGAAACGTCATGAGTTGCTGACAAGATTCTTAACGTGAATCAGTTCATTGATCAAATTCACAATGTCATGATATGCGCAAGAGGTCTTCAAGGCAACAACTTTCTAGCTATTGAAGGCAACAACTTACTCATTTGATCTTATTTGTACGTGAATGATCGAGCTCATTGGGTGCCGTGCAGCCGAGTTTGTGACTTTGCAGGAATGGGGCTTTCATGAGCCTCAAAACATTAAAGACAAATCCGAAAGTCATGAAATATCACCCCAAAAAAACACAGGAGCCGAAATACCTGCAAAGCCTGGACCTCTTACAACCCTCCCCAGGTTCACTCAGTTCCACCAGTTCCATCAGTTCACTCCGTAACCAGGCCGGGTCATCGATGCTCAAACCTTCGAGCAGTTGATGGCCTTCGATCCACTGGGTGTTGGCTTGGTATTGGCTCGCAACGATCAGAAGGAGGTGCGGCAGCGCTCCGAGTGTTTTTTTAGAGGGTCAAGATTTTATTTGACGTCGTTAAGATATGTTAACATGATACTCAGGTCATCTTCGGTCGCCAATTTTCACAAGCCCTGCCGCATTCGCATCGGAGCCTCTGAGGTCATCATCAGCTCCCCTCCTTTTGCAGGTTCGTCTGCTGCCAAGGCGAGCTTTTCGTGTCTCACATCCTGCAGTTGAACACTAACCTGGCCAGGCAGGGCTGCAACAGGGTGACCTTGTGGATGCGGTCGATGACATGAACTTCAACCAGTCGCCAGGATGCGATTGGCAGAGTGCAGCTTTGGGCGTTTGGAGATGTCTGGAGCTGTGAAAGACGGGAACATGTGGACAGATTCGATGGGAATCAGGTGTCCGTCAAAGTATGTCTGTAGGCTGACAAGTAGTCTTGCTAGGAAGAAAGTGGCAGAGGACCTTTTGTCAAATCCACCATGCGTGGAATAATACATGCCCCTGTATTTGAGATGCCCAAATCCTGTAGTAGCCATTCCTGGACGTTGAAGAGAAAACTGCAGATGAGTTGTTGAAAGGGTCAGAGACGTGTGGGAGCTGGCAATCATCATTCAACACAATTCACTTCGAGGTCCATTCAGGAAGCCACTTTTGAGGATTTTGCATTTATGAGTTCCAGCCCCTCTTGTCAAGCGCGTCACATTTCAAGCTAGCCACCAGACGGTCACCAGACGGTCACCAGAGGGTCGCAAGGCTTTCTCTGCTTGCGGTCGCAGATCGAGTGGCCCAGCGTGACCCTGCCAGTGTTGTGCTGACGCTGCGCAGTGGAGCGGAGCGAGTCCGCCAGGCATCGCTGGATTCATTGGATCCATTAGGATGATTTACCCTCTGGTAAACGTTTACATAACTATGGAAAATCACCATTTTTAATGGGAAAACTCACTATAAATAGCCATTTTCAATAGCTATGTTAAATTACCAGAGGGTAAGATCCAAATATCCAGATCGTGACAATCATTTGGCTATGGATGTTGCAACTTGGACGATTTGGTGAAGTTGGACAAAGAACAACAGATAGATTGAGGGAGCAGCTGCAGAATGCCAGTGTATGCTGATACGCATTCATTTTCTGACATGGCCATCAAAGCAGCAAGATTTGGGAGCCGAAATTGTATTTATTTAACTTATTTGCCCGGCACCAGGTAACTCTTGAGCGGCTACGACAAGCAAAACCACAGAACCAGGTGGCTCCAATGTAACCTGAGCGTTGGGGGCTGGTTCGAGCTCATGTTGGCCGTGCCACACACAGAATTTTGGGAGCTCGGGGTCAATCCCAAGCCCGACCCATGCGTTTCAGCTGAGGTGGATTCGGGTGTTGTCACCAACTCTTTGGGCCACAAAGTTGGGCCTCTCAGCTGAATTGGTTCCAACCAGAGAGGTTCTGGATTGCGACAAACTGACCCCAACAAGCCATTCAAGGCGGAGTTTTTTTGGAGGTTTGGGGGTCCAGGGGCTTGATATGGCTTGATGTTTCTTGTTTCCAAAGAGCATCAGCTCACTCTCACTCTGTTTCAACTTTGTTTGACATTTTTTTCCAAATTGAGCCTTTCAGTCTCGCAAAGAACCTGCCAAGGTGCTTTTGTTATTTTTGTTGCTAGGTATCTTACCTGAGCTCGTTTAATGGTGTAAAATGATTCTGAAAGGTACAAGTGGGTCGGTAGGGTGGTAGCTGGAGAAATGTGGTGTTGACATATGTTGACATTCATCGGTATTTTTTCTATTTTGTTGGGTGGGACCATGGCGGGAGGGATAAATTGGGGCCTGGAACTGACTGCGCCTGACACTGCGGCACCGCTGAGCTTCATGCGTTTGCGAAGCTTTGGCGCCCGCAGCGCCCTGGAGATATCAGATGCTCTGCCCAAGTTGCGGAAGGAGGGGGCAGAAGAATTTGTGATAGACCTGCGGGGGAACGGAGGCACGGCCCGCCTTTACGAGATCACGTTGGATCACGTTGGATCACGTTGGATCACATTGGTTGGAGTGTGAAAGGCCGCTATTGGTTGATTTGGGGTCCCTTGTGGCCATATTTTATCATTTGTTCTCATCGTTGAGGCAGGTTGGCATGGATCCAGAGGGGCTCAGAAGCCTCGCTTTCCAGGTGGCTCCTTCCCAGCTGCTTTGGAGGCGGCAGAGTTGTTCCTGCCCAAAGGTACCGTCGCTGCACAGGTGCGGAGGACTTGGCCTGCCAATGTCCTGCTGGTGAGCACATGTCCGGAGTGCAGCCAGAATATAGCCACTGCATTTTCGTGTGCAACGTTTTTGATTGATTACAGCAGGTGAACCAAAACCATGATCTGTTTCTGGAAATTGGAGCAGTCTGTTCTGTGTCTGTGAGGGACAGATGTTTGGTGTCCAATCCTTCAGATTCCGTCGCAAGTTACTAGCCGTTACTAGCCTCCACACACGGGAGGTGAAGCTTCCATCCGTGGAGAATGAGAAGCCAATCCGTGTCGGTGAAGGCGGCTCTTTGAGCAGAACAGATCCATGTGAGATGCAGTTTTTTGCAACGGAAGGCTTTTCGCGAAGCAGCGGTCTTGATAGTCCTACTGTGTCCTACTCATACAGTCAACAGGTCCTACCCGGAACAGAATGAAAGGTGATTCAGGTACAACTACATCTATTGTAAATCACGAAAGGTAGCGTCAGCTACCTGAGTTCTCGGTGCTTCAGCACAAGCTTAGGGGGTATTGGGGGGCCAGCCCACGGAATTCATGGAATTCTCGCCGTTATGTATTGGATATCAATTATAAGGGGGGGGGGCCCCGTGCCATTGACGGTTGGCGTCGATTTTGCGGCACCACTTCTTGTGCATGTAGGTAGGCAGGGTGAAATGGGTTAAGGTGTCTCGATACATGTAGCTGTAACCTGCAACTCTCTTTATACTGGCAATACTGCGTAGGATTTATCTGCGGCGCCAAGCGCCACTTTCAGAGCATGGGTGCTTTGCATTGTGGCGCGCCTGGTCCATCGGCCTGACCATCGGCCTGTCCATCGGCCTCATCGGATCCATCGGCTCCATCGGCTTCAACGGCTCCAGTTGGCCTCATCGGCTCCATCGGCCTCATCGGCCTCATCGGCCTCAGCGGCTCCATCGGCCTCATCGGCCTCATCGGCCTCAGCGGCCTCATCGGCCTCATCGGCCTCATCGGCCTCAGCGGCCTCAGCGGCTCCATCGGCCTCATCGGCTCCATCGGCCTCATCGGCTCCATCCATCGGCTCGAGCGGCCTCATCGGCCTCATCGGCCTCATCGGCCTCAGCGGCCTCATCGGCCTCAGCGGCCTCATCGGCCTCATCGGCCTCAGCGGCTCCATCGGCCTCAGCGGCCTCATCGGCCTCATCGGCCTCAGCGGCTCCATCGGCCTCATCGGCCTCATCGGCCTCAGCGGCTCCATCGGCCTCATCGGCCTCATCGGCCTCAGCGGCCTCATCGGCCTCATCGGCCTCATCGGCCTCATCGGCCTCAGCGGCTCCATCGGCCTCATCGGCTCCATCGGCCTCATCGGCTCCATCCATCGGCTCGAGCGGCCTCATCGGCCTCATCGGCCTCATCGGCCTCAGCGGCCTCATCGGCCTCAGCGGCCTCATCGGCCTCATCGGCCTCAGCGGCTCCATCGGCCTCAGCGGCCTCATCGGCCTCAGCGGCTCCATCGGCCTCATCGGCCTCATCGGCCTCATCGGCTCCATCCATCGGCTCGAGCGGCCTCATCGGCCTCATCGGCCTCATCGGCCCCACGGGTGACGCGGTCACGGGCCCCCACATTAGAGGCACACTTTCCATGAGGGAGATGTCCCTGTAGTCCAGCATAATTGGTATGCTTCAGCCTCAATAACAGTTGCTGCAAGGGGTCTTAAAAAGGGGGTTTAAATAAACCCCTTTTCGTGCATCATTTCACGCTGCACAAGACACCGTATCATGCAGTCATGCTCTGGATAAAATCATCTTAGACTGCGCAAAAACGTTTTTGGTGTATCATCTTAGGGGCGCAACATTTTGACACCACTCCTCTCCCACTACACTACCTTTCGTCCGCCTCCGCCTGCTCTCAAGTTCCACAGTTGGTTTCAATTCCCCCTGGCCAGATTCTGGATCCAGGTGACAGTGTTGCAACCACTGCCACAGAGCCCCTAGCTGTGCTTGTGGATGCGGGCAGCGCCAGTGCCAGTGAGGCTGGCCGTTGAGGGCTCATCTCTGGATGCTGCGCAGTAGTTGGACCCAATTGCAATCCAAAAATGGTCAGATTTTGACACTATTTCTATCTACTTTTTGTGATTTGGATACACAAATTGTTGAAATTTTCTTAAATCACAATTCTGCATTATTTCAGTAGAGGCCGAGCACCAACCCTCCTGGTTCTGCAGGTTCTCGCCGTGGCATTGCGGGGCAACTGCCGAGCACCATTGATTGGCACCCGAACATATGGAAAAGCTGCTGTGCAAGGCGTCTTTGGGCTGCCCAACAAGGCCATTTGGTGGGACTTACAGCGACTTAGAGTAAGTACAACTGCCAGCTGCGGCTTCTCAGAGAACTTCACCGGAAAGACACTGCGGAATCAAGAAGGGTTTTGGAAAATGGCAGACACGAGTATGGACTTCGGATTCTCACAATGTACTGGTATTTTGGCAGACCGTTAGTTATGCACGGTCTTATCCTGGCGATGATCCAACCACATGTTCACCTCTTTGAGATAACTTTGACAGGCGCTTGGCTCAGAACAACTATTGAAGCGAATCATTCTTCCGTTTGCCTTTTAAGCCTCCAGTATAATTATCAAAGGAAGTTGGGAAGCAATACTTCCGAGTTACGAATGACTTTTACTTGGTGCAATTGACTATGATGAAGGGTGGTAGATCATGTAACAATACATAATGTACCAATACATCACAAAAGAATAAGAAGCAATGAAATTGACCTTGAGGAAGGGTGGTAGATCATATAACAATACATAATATAACAATACATAATGTACCAATACATCACAAAAGAATAAGAAGCTATGAAATTGACCTTGAGGAAGGGTGGTAGATCATATAACAATACATAATATAACAATACATAATGTACGAATACATAACAAAAGAATAAGAAGCTATGAATTTGACCTTGAGGAAGGGTGGTAGATCATATAACAATGCATAATATAACAATACATAATCTAATCAAAGGAAGTTGGGAAGCAATACTTCCGAGTTACGGAAGTGGCGACGAAGGGAAGTGGTGATGAAGGGGAGTGGTGAGGAAGGGAAGTGGTGATGGCGGGAAGTGGCGACGACGGGAAGTGGTGAGGAAGGGAAGTGGTGAGGAAGGGAAGTGGTGACGAAGGGAAGTGGTGATGAAGGGGAGTGGTGAGGAAGGGAAGTGGTGACGATGGGAAGTGGTGAGGAAGGGAAGTGGTGGCGATGGGAAGTGATGAGGAAGGGAAGTGAGAAGCGATGGAATTGCTGACGATGGGAAGTGGTGACGAAGGGAAGTGGTGAAGAAGGGAAGTGGTGAAGAAGGGAAGTGGTGACGAAGGGAAGTGGTGCAGAAGGGAAGTGTGCTTGCAGATCGCATTGGAATGGCTGCATGAATGTTGCATGGGCTATGTTGTGGGGAGGAAGCCGGAGCACGAAACCTTGCGTTTTTCCGTGTAAAGTGGCTGCAGGCGACGATGAAAGGTACCTCGTCTGTGCGGCGGGTGCGGCTGGGGTCGTTTTGTGCGCGAATTGTTCCTCCTATGTGTTTTGCAACGAGTGGTTGTGTCTGTGTGCGTAGTTCTATGCGGTTCTTGAATCTCTGGTTGCAAATTGCATTGGAATGGCTGCATGAATGTTGCATGGGCTATGTTTTGGGGAGGAAGCCGGAGCACGAAACCTTGCGTTTTTCCGTGTAAAGTGGCTGCAGCCGGCGATGAAAGCTACCTCGTCTGTGCGGCGGTTGCGGCTGGGGTCGTTTGGTTCCTTCTATGTGTTTTGCAACAATGCTTGTTCCTGTGTGCGTAGGTCTATGCGTTTCTTGATGCTGTGGTGCCAAATCGCATTGGAATGGCTGCATGCTGTTGCATGGGCTTTGTATTGGGGAGGAAGCCGGAGCACGAAACCGTGCGTTTTTCCGTGTAAAGTGGCTGCAGCCGGCGATGAAAGCTACCTCGTTTGTGCGGCGGTTGCGGCTGGGGTCGTTTGAGTCCTTCGTTTTGCAACAATGCTTGTGCTTGTGTGCGTAGTTCTATACGTTTCTTGATTTT
Source organism: Cladocopium goreaui (assembly GCA_947184155.2). Lineage (NCBI taxonomy): Eukaryota > Dinophyceae > Suessiales > Symbiodiniaceae > Cladocopium > Cladocopium goreaui. Next base: position 289 of record CAMXCT020004104.1, on the reverse strand, counting down.
GTGGTGCCAGATCGCATTGGAATGGCTGCATGATGTTGCATGCCGTGGGTTGTGGGAAGGAAGCCGGAGCACGAAACCGCGTGTTTTTCCGTGTAAAGTGGCTGTAGCCGGCGATGAAAGCTACCTCGTCTGTGCGGCGGTTGCGGCTGGGGTCGTTTGGTTCCTTCTATGTGTTTTGTAACAATGCTTGTTCCTGTCTATGTATTTCTATGCGTTTCTTGACTTTGTGGTGCCAGATCGCATTGGAATGGCTGCATGATGTTGCATGCCGTGTGTTATGGGAAGGAAG